>JAUZNJ010040725.1:0-34289 GCA_034780135.1 Jordanella pulchra | reverse complement strand
CTTTCAGTTATCAGGCTCCTTTCCTGTGGAACCAACTACCAGTTTTAGTCCGTGAGGCAGACACCCTGTCTACTTTTTATAGGGTCATAAACTTTCCTTTTTGATAAAGCTTATAATTTGATGAATCCAACCTAATCCATGTTTTAGGTATTTTAGGTTGTTTATCTCTAGATCAGCAGATGCTGGTCTCGATGGTCTGCAGACAATTCCACCCAAGAGCATCTGAAATCCAGTCAAAGTGGTTGGACTGCTGTTTGTACCAGTGGGTATCTGAGGGCGACCACACAATTAAGTCAATAAAATTTCTTTAATTCCCGTCATGTGTTGTTAGGCTTACAACATGTAATAAAAATATTTGCACAGAACCACAAAGTACCCCGCACATTGTCCCTGGGATGGGAAGGGGATTCTTTGACAAGATGCCATCTGCAAAGCATCAGCTCATTGAGGCTTTCATGAGGTTTGTTTGGGAATGAAAACATCTCAGCTGCTGACTCTGTCACTTCAGGTTTTATGAACCTTGCCTTTCTAAGGACTTTAAGTTGATTTTAAAAAACACAAAAGTCTACTGACATGGTAGAGTTATTTAACAGACATTCTTAAGTCTCATCTTGTGGAAACAGTTCATTAAAAAACAATTTGCTTTTCTATTTTCTACAGAAAAAAAACAATAATACCAGGTAACTAAGTTAGATTTCTCTTGTGTATGGCTGCAAGTGCAGATAATTATCCAGTCATATTGAAACAATTAGAAAAAAATATATATCTATGGCATGTGTAATAATGGAAAAAAATAAGAACAATACAACATTTTAAGCCCAAACAACTAGAAATCCTGCAGACTACCATCATTTGATTTATGGCTCCTTTATTTCTGTGTTATTATTTTCTTTCTAGGTCTTATGTAATATCTTAACCTACAATGTTGTGTTTTTAGAAGCTGTGAATAAAAAAAATTGCAATAATGGACAGAAATAAAAGTTTGAAACATGTAATTGTTAATAATCCATATGATCTGTTTAACTCAGTGAATTGGGTTACTGTAGGTTTATTAGATAATATTGAAGCTTATTATATTGTATATCATGATGTAGTGATATATTGCATATTTGCCATATTTTCAAAATATTATATATATTTTAATGCTTTTTTACACAACGACAATAACATATCTTCTGCTTTCTGATCAGATTGTACCTAATTTATGGTGTTGGATTGGATCGTATTGTCATGTTTTTGTCATTTTTATATCTCCTTATTTCAAGGTGATTTCTAGCAAGATAAAGCAGCAGGAAACACATCAATCAATAACACATTCTTTGTGATCGCTTAAACAAAATACATTCCTTTTATTCTTTCATTATTTTGAAAACCAAACAAACCAAATCAATGTAAAATATTCACACATATTTAGTGGGATATAAATCTTAACATCATTTACACACCATTTACACAAACCAGTCAAAAAAATTATTGTATTACCTGTTACAAGCTGTCTTCTTTTTAATGTAACCAGCCTTACGTTCATGTCTACTCTCCTTATCTACCGGATCTCCTCTGACTAGACCGTTCAGGATTAGTATGTACATGATATACATCCAGTCTTAAATATATTGCTTCCAGTTTATTTACATACAAAAAGCTTATTGATATTTCATATGGTTACAAGATGTATGGTTTAAAGCGATTCTATGAGTGTCTGTTGTAGGGTTAGGGCTGTTAAAGAACATTCAGAACAGAGTTAAGTTCAACGATATTTCATGACAAGAACGTATGTGGTTCTATTCAAAAAGGCTAAAAAATAAACAAAGTTCTGCGTCGCCCGGAGAACAAAGAATCAAACCACAGATTCTCTTTGAACACCAGCTCTATGTAATCTATCTCCCCACGTCTCCATTCCTACGGGCTTTGCAAATGGAAAAAAAAAAAAAAAACTAAAAAAAAGAAAGAAACTATATTGGAAAACTTTAGATGCTGGAGTCTCGTTAATGTGAATGGGAAAGCAGAGCCCCTTTCCGTCTGGTACCAGTATTGCCGAGTCTGCAGCGGGGCTCCACCTCACACACAAACACTTCAGCTCTCGTCCCGACAGATGGCAGCTGTATCTGCCAGATCAACAAAGATTTCCAAAGTGAACACAATCATGCTTTATCTCTCTGCTGCTGAACTAAAGCAGCAGATGAAACTCATTAACTCCAACCAGAACACTCTGTACATCTTTGGTTTATAAGTGTGAGGTGTAAGCACATTAACACGAGGGGAAGTCTGAAGGATGCAACTAATTGTCCCCTCAGATAAATCTTTCGATTTCTAAGAAATATGGGAATAATGCATTTAAAATATTTTATAGTAACTAACTGGAGATGCTTGTAATTAATATTTTTAAATGTATTTCATTTAAAAGGTTTGCTACATCTGACGTCTCCACCTTGACAAAGTCCGCACCCATCACAGCATGTTGCCGGCTATCTCTGCGGCTCCCTGAATGTCATCCGGTCATGTTTAATTTTTTTAATGGGGCGAGGTTCGTCCATTTCTCAAAGCTGCGAGGAGAATACATGCTTGTGTGTCTTGAAGATGCGTGCTTGCGTGAGTTCAGTGACGGCGGCTCACAGCAAACACATCAGAGGGTTCCCATTTGCTGTCCGCTTGCAGAGTTTTTGAACCCACGCCTCAGAAGTCTGTTCTGTCTCTAGTTAGTCTCTGTCTTTTGCTCCCTTTCAGTGCAGCCACAAGCCATTCTTTTCTAAAAACTTTCCGTGGCAGATGGAGACAGAGGCCTCAGCGCCTGTGGCAGCTGCCTCGGCTTCAGATCTTCTGGCACATGTGGAGCCTGGACTTGGATGAGGAGGTGGCATCTTTCCACACCT
Source organism: Jordanella pulchra (assembly GCA_034780135.1). Classification (NCBI taxonomy): domain Eukaryota; kingdom Metazoa; phylum Chordata; class Actinopteri; order Cyprinodontiformes; family Cyprinodontidae; genus Jordanella; species Jordanella pulchra. Next base: position 31,419 of record JAUZNJ010040725.1, on the reverse strand, counting down.
TGCAGGAGAGGCCCTTGGCGCAGTCGCAGCGCTGGAAGATCTCCAGGCCGTGAGAACCTTTCTTCCTTTGCTTGGTGCATACCTCTCCCTGCCGCAGCACCGGTTTGCAGATTTTGGTCCAGAAGTGACGGGCGCAGCAGTAGCCCTCTGAGCAGTCAGATGAACGTAGGCAAGGATCGCCCTCGTGACCTTAGAGAAGATAAAAGCAATAATGGATAATGAGTCAAAAAGCAGCGAGCAACTTGGCCTTACAACAATACTTACACACTTGTAAACAAAGTAATTTGTCTGAGAAGTGTGGTGGGCATCTTTATTCGGGCCCCTGAGCCAATACTTAAGAGAACCATCTGCCATTACAGTTACAGCTGCAGATCTGTTTGCGTATACTTCCAGAGGGAGCTAACTTTTCTTAAAGTCTTTACTCTGGTGTCCCTTATCTAGACTTTATAATACTTCTGTTGTTCTATAAATCATTTAGCTTCAAAATACATTAAAGACTTTTTGTAAGTGGATCAACCAACCAGACCTCTCAGGTCTCTTGGCTCAAATATATGTAATATTTACAAGCACGTCAGTATTAAATAGTTTTTTATGAAAGAAATGCTGTTTATCAGTGGACTCTAGTGCAGCTTAGTGACTGGGGAAGAAAGAGGAAGTGACGTATGCTGGGGAACAACTGAAGTTGGAGCAGTGGTTTTGTTATGGACAGCTGCTGAAGTTTTCATGGATTAAGATGAATGCTATGCCTTCTCATTTGGTTGCAGCTTTGAGCTTCAGCGCCCATAAGGGTGGACTCAGCTTATTTAAGTTTCCGAAGGATCCTGAGCTGCTTTCAAAGTAGGTGAAGCACGTCAGATGAGATTGGGAGAAGTTGGAGCACTCTACAGTGTCTCTTCTATGCTTGAAACAGTTTGAGAACAAGTTTTTTTTTTTGTTGTTTTTTTTTTAATTTTGTTTATAAAAAGTGGCTTGGTTGTACAGTTAAACTTGAGCTGTAGCATCCCTTCTGGAGGAACATTGTTTTGGGGCTGGAAACAGGCATATCTGACAACCCTAGATGTGAAGGGTGGGTGGAGTTACTAGCTATACCTTTAAGAATATAGTAGATAATTTCTTGTAACAGTGATGGAGGATTCATTTGAAAATTATGTTCATCTAAAATATTGTATACTAATTTATATTTATAAGCTAATAACTGGTTATACTATCTGTACCAGAGGCGTAGCAAACCATGTTTCCCTGCCTTGTGTTTTATAACGGGCTGCTGCAGTCATATTAGCCATCATCCACCTGATCAGAGTCGTACTTTGAAGGCTAGAGCTTCACTCTGGGTGGTTCTGACCTGTAAGGTGGGATGCCTGCATCTTCCTCGGCATCACTATCCTTTCCTAAGCTTAAACTGGCTGATGGTTCGACCAAACAAACCAATTGCAGACTAGATGTTCCTAGCAATCCTCAGTGTTTCCATCCATCTCCATTATTAGATGTGAGCTAGCTCCCTCTGACATCAGCACACTGAGATGCATGTACGTTTGAAACATATGACATTAGATGTGCAGATTCAACTGTAGCCTTTCCCTGTCTACCAGATATTCTGGCCAACTAAAGAGGGGTGTTTACAGCACAAATTACTTACAACAACACACTATATGTAGGAAAAAAACAAAAAACAATGTTGTTTTCAACAGTTTTAAAGCCTTTTCATGTACTTTGAGTGACTGGAATTTCTTTGAATTCCTTTTCAAGAGTTTTTCACAATCTGTTGATTGTAGTGCAATTTATGGGCCAAATCATAAGAGGTCTGATGATGTTGATATTTTCAAACTCTCCCCTGTAGGAGCTGTTGCTTGTCGCCCGTGTTTTTCTGCACAGAACTGTTCATGCAGTTACAAATCTTCTTAGGTGCATGGTGCAGATACTCTGGAGGGTGCAAGTTGTAAAAGTTCTAAAACCTTACGTTGGTTGAAATCTATATAAAATACCTAATTGTTAAGAGCGGCTGTTCACTGTACTATCTAAAAATGATTAGCCTCAGTTTGCAGTACAACTTTCTTTAATTTCATTAACCATTTTTATTGACTTTAATTAATAATGGTAATTACTTAATAATTAACATTATGTCACTGCATTGCAGTCTTCTCTGTGTTTTCCTATTATGTTTTTTTTTCTGTAAAGGACTTTGAATTGTCTTGCTACTGAAACATGCTATATAATCAAACTTGCCTCCCATTACAAAGATAAAAGTTAAGAGAAAAGCAGCCAAAGTCCTAAAGAAATATAAGAAAGACTATTGGAGTGTAGCAGTTTTTGAAGGCCTGAAAAAAAAAACAACATAAAAGTTTGTTGAAAACCTAGTACTTTACTAATAGTAGTATACTCCTTTTAGCTCGATGCCTTGTGCATTTAGATGTGGGGTTTTTCCAGGGTCCATTATTAACTTAAATAAGGTGACATGAGCACTAAGCAGCAGTCTTAGAGAGGTATTACCAATAAACAAACCAAACCACCATTCTGTGGTTTTACTTGGGTTTCACACCAAGCGTGCTGCTCTCTGTGAAACTGTCTGCATGGCTCCAGCTAGGTGCAGGAACAGCAAAAAGCATTGTGGTTTCTTCTGGACTCATAATGTTATGCTTTGGGTACACCATTGCTGACACATGAGTAGAAAGCCAATTATCGACATAGTGCGTGGACTGGAAAAGTCCATGAATACTTGAAAACCTGCAGAAAGGGAACAACTGATATATTTAGACACTAACTTCATTGAATGCATCAAGTAGGGATGGGGGTCCCTTACCTTTTAGTACATGTTTAGCCTGGCCCCTCCCTTTCTTCCTCCAGCTGTGGTCTTTGGCGTTCAGCACATTGGGATTGTCTATTGCAGAGATGTGAGGTGACAGCACACTCTCGGTGATGGAGACACAAATATCTGCAGCAAAAATTAAAGATAGACACTAGAGGTCATAAAACATTCCTTTTGTATTGGTCTATCATCTTGGCTTCTTAGCTACTCACAAAACAGTTTATTTGGGCTATGCTATTTTTGATTCACATTTTCCCTTGAAACAACAGCAGACCTCCAAGACACTATGCAGAAACACTAGGATGCATTACAACCAGTGTTTACATCACTTTTAGAAATTCTGAGTACAGGAGTTGTCAAATTTACTAACATTCTTTACTTGAGCAAAAGTATAGATACCTGGATTAAAAAAAAACAAACTTTGTTTTAAATGAAAAGTTCAGACATGATAACAAAGGTTGAACTGAACAGAAATCCTGCATGAACAGTTAAATATTTTTAGAACTGTGGTATTCACAGCATTACAGTTGCAAATGGCATAAAATTGAATATAAACTAAAACATAATCAAAATGTACATTTAAAACCTCATAAAGGGGGATAGGTGGGGTATGTTCTGTATCTCAGACTGTGATCTATCACATGCAATGTTTCCCAGCTACCTGTCTGCATCAATAGTTCCATCGGTGTTTACCTATCAACAAAATGTGTTCCAAATGGACAGATTATCTTATTGATAGTATTTTTTTTATTGCAGCTGTTTTTTCCTTATTTCGATATCAATATGTCTAAAAATAAACAGCTAGTTTGGAGAAAGTACAGAAAACAAAGAATAGATATTTGTCGTCAAATGTAACGGTGAAAAGTAAAACAAAAATTATAAAATAAACAAGTATTTTTACTAGATAGCACTTCTAGGTACTTTACGTTGGGCTTTTTCTTGGAGGAGCTTCATGTTATGCAGTGGCTGAGCATTAGGGGCAACTATCCTCTTCATAAAGGTATAAATGTGACAAGGTATGCAACAGAGGGTCTGGGCAGGATTTGATCCCACAGACTCTTGGATTAAAGTCATGCGCTGTGACCAGTTAGCCAAAGGCATATCCCCATGGCCAAGTAGCTGGCCCACATGATTAATCGGGAGCATAGGGACAAGACCACACTCTCATATCTCTTTCCTTTTTTCCACAAGCTTCCTCGAGCTCTACACAAGCTGCCAAAACCAATTCTTTAACCAATGGTTAAAAAGCATTTTTTTTTTAAAACCATAGATCATTTGTGGACATAGCACATGGGTCCTCCCAACAACGCTAGAATGTGGCAAAGTGTTGCATCACTAGTTGAAGGTTTAGTGACAGGACCAATTAAATTTAAATCATTTTTATTTATATAGCGCCAATTCACAACACATGTCATCTCAAGGCACTTAACAGAAGGAAGTCAGTCAAAATCTTACAATAACATTGGTCTAAAGTTTACTGTCTAAGGAAAACCAGCTGATTGCATCGACTCATTGACTCGGCAATAATCCCTCGCACCAAGCATGCATATAGCGACAGTGGAGAGGAAAAACTCCCTTTTACCAAGAGGAAACCTCCAGCAGAACCAGACCACAAATCACATAACATAAATAAACTTTGGATTTAAATCCAAAAATACTGAATTGATCCCAAAGAAAAAAATCAATTATGTCATTACATTGTCTTTTTTTTCAATGAGTTGTAGATTTTTGCTGTTGGCAGAGAGGGTCTTCTGTAATGGTCTGTCTTCCATCAGCCTTTTACTAAGGACGATTTGATGGTGTTTAACAAGCTTCTGCAGATGATGCTCACTGGTGTCCATAATGTTCCTCATTTTATATAGAATTCTTCTTTGTGAAATTATCTCCAGGGGTTCTCGAGGAGTTCCTAGAATGCTTCATGGTTCTGGGTCTGACACCATGGGACCTGGTGCCTTATTGTGATTCAGTCTCTCCAATTGCCTCTTCTGATTAGTTTGAGAAAAAAAGTGTGAAGAAGCAGCAGGGGCCATGGCAAAAGTGACAGATAAAACGTTTGAGGTATGAGAGAAAATCTTTGAGTCAAAGGAGGGGTGGATGTCTGTTTGACTGTGGGCAGGAGGGAAGAATGCTGAGTCTGTTCCTGAAGTGAACCTATAGAAGAATGTGTTTACTTCATTGGCTCTGTCTAGACTTCCACCTGACTGTTACTGCTTTTGATATGAGGCTTGTGATCCTCTTTATCCCTCACCAAATATTTGATATTGTTCTCCTGGAGCTTGTTTTTCAGTTTTCTCCTATATGCTTTGTTTTATCTTGACCTTAGATAGTCCTTAATAAATCCCTGTCTCCCTTCCTGAAGGCTTTTTTTTCTTGTTTAGCAGTTTCTTCAGATCACTGGTAATTCAGGGTTTATTACTGGGATCAAAAGTCCCTATTCTGGTGGTTATGGTGTTATGTACATAAAAGTGTATGTAGTCATTCACACACTCAGTCATTGCATCATTTTGGTAACTGGCACAGTACATCCCAATCTGTAACCTGAAAACAACATTGCAGGGCTTCTTCAGCTTGCTGAGGCTAACTTCTTCCAGTTCTCTTTATTGCAGGTTGCCCTTTCATAAAGGAGCTTATACTCTGAACACAGAAAAAAATACTGTAATCTAAATTACTAAAGACATTGTCTTACTTAAGAGACCTATGAGTCCTTGACATTTCCATAAAACAAGTCCAAAGTTTTGTTTATTTTGGTATACCAGCTAATAAACAAACTGTTGGATTATTGAAAGTGTAGCAGAGTGAGGCATAATCACAATCCCCACTTACCACCGCATGCATTTGGCTGTTGTCTCTGTACCTTAGCAACAACAGAAATGATGACTTCACATGCAGTGTTGGCAACAGCACAAGATGGTATATAAACAGTTGCCAAAACAGTACTAGTGAAGTCTCTGGGTAAATATTATGGAAAAAACACACTGTTCAATATTTGTGCAGCAGAGATGAAACTTCACAGTAACATATTCTAGATGACACCATCTGTTGTTCACAAACATTGCCAACTCTTCTGCCTTGAATTTTCAAGCCTTATTTAAATTTCTTTCTGCTCATAAGGTCAGAAAGCTTGCCAGAGATACACTGGAGTTGTGTATATGATCCTGCAGCCATCTTTCAGTAAAATACATTACAGTCCTAATAGTCCATAGTGATACTCTGGGGTTCCTACTCAGGCTTGGAGTTCTTTTAACTCACTTTTTAAAAATCTAATGTTGCCTCTAATAATTCATAGCAGATATGGCTTGAATTTCCTTTAAGTCAAAGAGAGCTGATCTTAATTTTGGAGTAAAAAAAAGGTGTACCAATCCAATATGTGTAACAATCCACATATCTAATGATAATGCAGCTATAGACATACTGACAAAAGTTTACTACTGATTTTCTAATATTTACATGTGTTTTTTATTCTCATCTAGTAGATGAATTATTTTGCTTGAGTTGCTTTCTGTTCTGTAAAATGGAGAGAATATGCAGTTGATTAGTTTTGTAGGAGGCTTTTTGTTTGATTGGGCATCAAAAGAGTTATAGATTAGTGTTTATTTTCTAATCTGAATGTAAGTTAATACTTTATTCTGTAACCCAAACTTGTGAAGTCATGCAACTTGTAGTTTATTTCTGTTTGGTTCACTCACTAATTTGTTTAGATCTCCTTAGGAAACACTGCTCCATTTTCTCTGGTTTATGTTTAGCTGGCCCATTGGGAAGCTTTTATTGATAGGAGAAAACCTTATAGCTCAAATGTAAACCTCTTGTTCTTCACAGAGCATACTTTGAATTTGAGTTTTCTTCTTATCATTTGGTATAAGAAGGAATGTGATAGAAAATACTACCAGGTCCATTCTCCATCAATGTTGCCATACAAACAGAATGCTACTTCCTTTTTTCCCTGTTTCCTTTGTTTCTTATACTTACAGGTTTGTAGTACATTGTTCTTTGGTGGAAAGACGTGTTAAAAGAGTACATTTGAGTAAGAAGATTTAAAAATGGGACTAAAGTGCATGGCAATAATCACCACACTAACATGAATAGCCTTGGTCAAAAACTTTTATGCTCTTGAATGCAACATCACTGAGTAAGTGAAAAGTGTAAAACAGGATTTTTTTTCAGGTCCTCAGTCAAGAGTAGGCAACAAGATAAGACATGAATAAAATTGCTCAGAGTAACAACAAATTCTCTCTTGTAGGAACATTTCAAAAGCAATCAGATTTTTCACTTAAAGAACAGAGAAGCAACTTTTTCGCCTTGTGATAGTTCTGGAGTTTGCTTTGTGTGATTACGGAGAGTAAAGAACTGCGAGATGTTCACTAGTTCTCAGTGGCAGAACTATATGAGGTAAAATATGCAAATATTAAACGTTTTCCCCATCTTGGTGATTTAGACATTTGAATGTAGCTGTATGTTAATAAGCGAATGAGCCCCATTATTAAAAAACAAATCCACAACATTTTGTTTCCTACAAACCAAAAGTAAGTTTTCTTTGAGTAAGTGCTTCATAAATAAAACAGATTGGGACTTGATGTTAAACAACCAGTGAGTTACTTTGCTTGTAAATAACCAAGGTAAAAAAATCAAGATATTAAAATTGGCTTTAAATGCATGTTAAGTTAATTCCAAAATGAAACTCAATGCCATGTCTTTGTGCATGCTCACAGTTACTGCAGCGGTTCCCAGGGCAGCACATGGCATCTCGATGGCAGCGCTTCTTCCTCCTGCGGCAGGACAGGCAGCGAGACGGAGCCTGCTGGGGGCTGTGGCAGTAGCTTCCAACACTGCACTCCTTGTCATTACTGCATGGATACACCTGCTGTGGACAAAAAAAAATTAGAATGTGTCAGGTTATAATATTTTATGGTACTGTACACCAACCCAAAACAATAAATATTATCAACATTCTACTTTATGGAATATTTTGACCTGTAACGTGAATCCAAACAACTGTGCATCTGTGTGAGCATGCTTTTATAAATAAGGTTTTTCTGTAAGAATGTTCAATAGCAGGTATGAGGAGCCACAGACCTTCCCCCCATGATATGAAGCAAAAGAAAAAATAAGTCAGAACATAAGATCCTGAAGACCGCTGCATGGAAAACAGTAACCTCAAAAGGATGTGCCCTCGATCACAAGGTATTTTCTAATTTTGAGATTCCAGTAAACCTCAGTCTGAAACATGATCCAAAATATGAGATGATAAGGTAGAGTTGGGTACTTTTCTGAGAAAAGCAGACCAGAAATAGTACAAAAGGACATCAGTAACTCATCCAGGAGGTCAAAAAAGAACATAGCACAACACCTAAAATTTTGTAGGCCTAATTTATCTTCATTAAGTCCAGATTTCTATTAAAAATGGGTAAATAAAGCCTCCATGAGAGACTTCACAAGCCAGAACCACCAGTGATCACACAAGGAAACAAAGCCCTGTTTTACAATTACCTGAAGACCACACAAAAAAAAGATTAAGACACTGTGTTGACTAAAACTCTATTGAGATACTGTAAAATGACCTTGAATGGGTCAATCAATGTCGATCAAAACAATTCTGCCAAGAAGAGAGTGCCAAAATTCCTCCCCAGTAAAATATTCTTTATCTTTTGACATTTTACTTTGACTTTGTCCTTCTGGAACAAAAAAACCCAAGAAGGTTGCTGTAAAAAACTTTGATACAAACCAGCAATAAATATGAAAATAGTTACATCATTGCTTTATAATCAATATATATCTTTTATAAGGCATTGTGCAAAAGTTAATCTGCACCAATCACAACCATCTATTTTGACCATGATTTATTACAGTGAATTGCCCTAGACTCTGACTGTAAAGTTTCCGGGAGTTCAGATGAAGTTTATGAGTATTTTTATGGAAGTTAAATAATTCCAACATTTCTTTTCTACATTAAAATGATCTTTATTGGAACTGTTCTTTCTCTAAAAAGGTTGCCTTAAATTGAAAATAAATGTCATTAGGACTGTTTCCCTTTCACTCAGGCCCCTCAAAGTGTTCAGGGCTTTAATGAGCTGGAACGAAAGGAAATTTTAGCGGGCAATTATACTCCTTCATACTTAATCTAGCTGAAATTCTACTTTGGTGCTTCGTACTGAATGACTAAATATACTTCAAAGCATAGCAAAGGAACTGACCTCACCAGAAAAACAAAAAAGACACACCTTTACAGATATAACATCCACTTCTTTTCAAAGTTAAAACGTACAGTCAGGGCTAACTCACATTTTCCACATACAGAGAGAAGTTTTATTGGAACCAGTGTCTTTGAAAAATTCCTTTCACATGCAAGTCCTTTTGTTCTTGGACTTGGAGCAGGAGCAAAGGCGTTTGGCATAAAATGCTCCACAAATCAAATAAACTTTGTAGGCATGTGAAATAAAGCAATGAAATTTGCACTGAGTTAATGAAGAGATAAAGATGTAAAATAAAACTGCTGCATAAAAGGCTCTCTAGGATTCAGGCCACCTGCCTCCGAAATGACTTTTTCTCTTTTAGCTATTTATATCTAAAAGTTTTAAAATAAGATCAAAGGTGTGAAGTTTCCCCACAATCTAGCACTAAGATAAATATACCAACAGCAGAGAGAAGAGGAAACTCAAACTAACGGTGCAAAGTATGTTGTATGATTTGCAGCTCGACATCAGAAAGGCTTGTTCTGCTGCCACACCAGCAGCTTCACCGCATCCACATTCAGCTGGCACCGCGCTGACAGACCTGATTTACTGTGGTTTACCACTGACAAACATGAAACGCTCAACATGGGACTGAGCATGACATATCCTAACTTAGTCTGGCTCAAATAATTAGATCCACAATCATAAAAAAACACTGAGTTTAGAGTATCAATGTCCATAAGGATGGGTGGTCATGCCAAACAAAGAGCAGGAAAAAAACCCCAACAGGGATCTTTTCGGTTAAGAATGTTTGAATCAACAGCATCGATATTTCAGTGTGTTATAATTTCTTTCTCCTTCGCTTCAGCTTTGGAAAATTAACATGATTAGACTTTACTGGACGATCGCCAGTCTGCCTCACTGGGCTGAAAACAGATGGAGTCGATGACAAAGCCAAAGAAAAATTAGCTTGAATACAAGCTGTATGCTCATCCATCATCATGTCAGATTCCAAGAAATCAAACGCTTAACATGTTGATGAAAGTAACAGAGCCCTGATGTTTTATAGATTTTCACCAATCCCTCTTAAAGTAAGAATAAAGATGGTAAAAGTTTATTCAAAGCCTTTCTGTGCTATAGTAAAAGGGAAAAAAGGAGAATAAAAATGATTTTAAGTTAATCCTTTCACCCCTTGTCTCCGGAGCTCATTATTTGCAAATATTTAAGTAATTCTACATGAATTAAAACGATGTGAACATTATCTGACACAGAGCAGTATTCCATAAAAATAACAACAACCAGGATTTGACTGTCTCTACTATGAACTTTACAGTAGAGAACTTGCATCTGCTCCAGCTAAAGCAACTAGTTAGTTTAAACAAGGCAACGGCCAATTTAAACCCCCTGAGTACTTTAGAGTTATCATTTTTTTCCACTTGTCCTGTGTGCTTTACCTACAAACAAAACAATAAAAAGGCCCAGATTCAAAGAAAGATAACTTGTTTTTCAAACTGCTTTTTGCATTGTGATTAGAGACCATTGCACAGCATAAACCTGGTTTAAGATCTTCAGAAAATCTGTTGCCACTTTTAATATCGTCATTTGGTGTTTGTAAATTCTTCTTGAAAACAGAGAACGTAGCACTGTTTGTAAAGACATAAATATCAGGAATATAGATTGTTCAAAACATCAACTGTTGTTTAAAGCAGATTTGATAGATTAGAATCTAGGGATACATGTTATTGGAATATTAGCCTTTAACCAATATTTAACAACTCATATGGTTGATGACCAATATCAACACTTTTGAAGTCATTGCAAGTTGCAGTTTGACCGTCTATTTCTGAAACTTAAAACATCAGTTGGGTGCATGTGACCCGCTGTACACAGGTGGAATTTTTAGGTTTTATGTGAATTATATTGGAGGAATGTCAGATGTCTAATATTTAGTTTCAAACTAATATTGGCTGATACAGACAGCACCTGTTTGCAGGGAAGCAGGCCAGATCTAATGATTTGAACCTGGTCTCTGATTCTCTACAGAAATTCAGAGGGGGGGATCAAACATTTCCTTAAAAAGACATTTTACTGATGTAATAATGTGGCCCTTAGGGGAACCTCTGGACATAGAAAAAAAACAGATTATTTCTGTGCTTTTGTTTTTCTGGATTTTCTTCTGTAAACCAATTGTGGAGCTTATGTTGATCTAGAACTGCATATAAGAACCATACTCATCCTCCCTCCGCCCACAAGCTTTAAAAATCAAAGGACAGAGAAACAGAAACTAGCATCCCCATTAACCCCACACTTCCTCATTAAAGGCTGTTCAAACTTTCTCCGTCTTTCAACCCCTTTAAGTGTGCTAACAACATAACCTGGCACTGCTCATTATAATGTGTTTGTTCACCCAAATCTACCCATGAAAGTTAACAAAACTAAGTATAACCTATGAACAAACAGCTTGTAGACGTTTCTTCAGCATCCTTTGCCCTCATTCTGTTGGATGTTTTCAGCTCCTCCCATGACTGGAGAAGAATTTGACCTACTTGTCTTTCCTGGGTTGTTTAAGTTACTTCTACTCAGCTCATTTAAGGTAGCTCCCTCAAGCAAGGGGTGGATATACAGGGGGGCAAAACCATATGTTAAAGCAGTACCAATATCATCTCATGAAATATTACGATATTTTAAAGTGATACCAATATTGTCTAATGAAATATTGTGATATTTGACAGAATCCATTTTGTCCTGAGGCCTTAGTTTGAGATAGAAATTGCCAAAGGGATAGATTTTGATTGTTTTTTTTATACATTTTGCTGCCCAGCACACCAATAGTTGCTGATGGATGAGATGAAGGTAGATGCAGGAGTCGGACCTGCAACCAAAGAGTTGTGGGTTCAAGTCCTGGCTCCGGCTGTCACCTACCGATGATGGTCAGAGGGCAGTGTGATGCAAGTTTCAGTGCATAAATGGGCACCTTAATCGGGTCTCCTGACTTGAAAAGTGCTATATAAGTAAAGGTCATTTACAATTTAAGCTCTTTTAAAAGTAATGGTAGAAATCAGTCCTGCATGCTAATGATATTTCTTTTTCTGAATGTGTCTTTTTATTTGTGGTCTGTGTGTTTTACTCAGGCAGTAGCGTGTAAATATTTTAAAACTATAACTATTTTCTTAATGTTTTTTTTATGTTTTGCTGATTTGTTAGAGATTTCTTATCTACTTCATTAAAGAGGTCAAGGAAGTTGCTACCTTGTCAAACTATCTGTTGATGATCTGGTTCAGACTAAGCTCCAGCCAACAGGAAGACGACCCCAGAATAGTTTAGTACACAGATAATTAAAGGATCAACTCAATGAAAACAAGCTACACAATCATCAAACTTTTGCCACTATGCTCTGCAGCTGACATGAAGAGGTTGACCTGATATTCTGTTTGAAGTTTTTTCTAAATATGAAGCTTTAGATTTTAGCGAAACATCTACTATTTTTTCTCATTTGTCCCACAAACATTACTCCAGAAAGTCATGCCTTTCATTTAGATGCAACTAAATAGTCTTTAGGGAGAAAATGCTGTTGTCCTATCTCAGTCAGCAAAGCCGTGTTTGATGTTCTCCTTGTTTTTTGGCCATCTGAACCTAAAGCGTATGATCTTTAATAAAAGTTTAATTGGCTTTGTTTTTTCTTGACTTTTCTATGGATATATTGAGATTGACTATTGCCCTACAAGTTTTCCCAGCAGCCCTATAAATCTGTCCCAAATTTATGGTTAACAACAATTGCCTCGCTTATTATTGCTCATATTTCAACATTTGGGGCCATTTCTGGACACAAGTGCATTTCAGAGTAGCACCTTTTTGCAGAGGTGAAAACACTGGTTGTCGTAGGTCTGTCTATCAGTCTATAGGGGGACTCTGTGGTGGAAGTACTGATCAGGACATCTGCTTGGACCTACCCTGGATAACTGAGCATCTCATCCTATCCTACAGAGGAAGCTAATTTCAATCCCCAGTAACGTTTCTTTAATTTGATGTCTATCTTCATCTACACAGACCAAAGCCCATCCTAAACCACATCCCAATCCATCCTATCATTGCTCATAAACAAATTTCAAAGATGTCTGAAGTACTCCAACTTCAGACTTTGGACCGATCCACAATCTGGAGAGAGTAATCCAACTTCTCTGGTTGGGAGCCATGATTAGAGGAAGTGATTCATCAATAGAAGTTAAACAATTGGGGTCAGCAGCAGGTTGCTGTAATTTCCTGATGAATTCTTAAGAAGAAACAAGGATGTACTCATGCTTTCCTATTGAAAATTTCAGTTGTTCTAACCGTTTTCCTGATCTAACATTTCTTTATGCGAATCATAAAAACAAAATCAGACATGTTGTATTGCAGGAAGACATTGTCAGCTACTGTTTTTAATACCTGGACCCAGTGTTGGTAAAGTTACTTAAAATAAGTTATTAGTTATAGATATTTGTCACTTCTCCAAAAAAGAAATGTAACTCATTATTGCACAATCAAAGTAACAAGCTAATGGCCAAAGTATTTATGTAATTCTTTTCTGGGATCTAAAATTTTAGGGAATTTAGATTTCCTGTCACTGACACTTTAAATACTTTAAATTACTACAAATTGACTACAAATCTGAAACACTGGATAGTATTCTGCACCATTTCGGCGCATGTGAATGCAACATAATTACGCAGCTGAAGCTTTCTGTCTATACATGGCTATAAAAAACAGTATGAGCTAAGAAATAATGCTTTTTAAGGTATTTTTTGTGTGAAAAACAGTAAACTGTGCAAAGGAAGAACAGAAAGTAACATGAGGACAGCCAGCTGTCGGTCAGTGATGAGATCATGTGAGAGTTCGTTAAGATTATAGATACTTCTAAGTAAAGTAAATAAAGTCTTTGTTCCTGCACATAACATCAAATTAAAGCATCATTTCGCCTTTGACTAATGAGAGCTTCAAAAAACGATTTCATTGCATCAGTGACTCTGGGCTCTTCTCAGTCCCGCCATACAGCTCTTCAGCCAATTGGCGCAGTGTATGCCTCTATCTCAGCTGCCCTCGGCCAGTCAGCATCACGTATGTGTACCTCAGTTCCCAGCTTGTCCCTGCAGTGAAAATCTCTCCCCGCAGTAGAGACAGCGCATCGATAAAAAAGTCGCTTTTATTCATTGAGTTCTAGTAACATGCTGCGTACGTAACGTAACGCCGTAACCAGTATGTGAAAAATAACTAGCTAGGTGCTTTTTTAATGAGAGATTAATGCCATCTTAACTGCCAACACAACCTCAAACATTTATTCAGTCTTTTCAAACTACTTGTTTTTTTAATCATTGTTTGATCATCAAGATGAATTAATCTTATCATTTTTGTTATATCAGTTTTTAGCTGCTAGCTTGTTTATTTATTTAAGTAACAGAATTTCCCTTTTCTCAGACAATACCAGCTCAGCAGATCTGCCTGGCTGTTTAGTTTCATAATACAAGTTAACAAGTCACTGAAGACAAGTAATGATTCTGTGTACCTGGGTGTAATTTAAATGAAGCCTTACAGGTATTAAAAGCTTAGTAAGGCCCAGCCCTCTTGTGCCGAATCCTTTGTTTTACAACCTTCAACTCTTTTCTAAAGCACAAACTGTCATTTAATGTTTCTGTCTGAAGATGGATTAAATGTGCAGTAATTGGACTGGAGACTCCGGTGTTTGGAGAGGGCCAGGTTGGCTGCCGTCGGACTAATCACCCCTTGGCTCCAGCCCTATGCCTAATAAACAGACATTAAGATGGTCCTCAACCCCCCTCAAGAACACAATTAGTCAGAGTCATTATTTAAAACAATATGTTGTAACTCCAGTCACTGCTTTAATCTGATATAATACTTCTTGGATTTTGCAAAACTATGCTTTTTTTCTGAATTAAGGCATTAACATCAAAGCTGGAAGCTATTTATTAAGTGAAATACATGCATTCCTGGGGATTGCTAGGGCAAACACGAGCAGGAGATGAATTTGTTGGAAATATGAGGAGAAGTTTGGGAATTTACAGCTGGAATATTTCTTCCACCGACAAGAAAAATGTGCTGTTATCTAAATACGAAGACAGGCGGGGGCCAGACACATGCTGGGCTGCTTCAGATCTGTCCGACCGGCCAAGCTGCAGTTTTAGATCAGTCACAATTGATTTGAAAGGCTGTGGCGTAGAGGAGGACCCAAGGACACCTCTTCCATCAAGACTGAAACTGAAAGACGGATCTTTGAAAGCTGGTGATACCTGAACCTCAAACAAGAGCTGATAACCGGCCCTTGTCCTGTTATGTTTTAAAACACATCCTTTTCTACCTCTCAGAGACATTTAGATACATCATACTCATCTCATATCTGCTCCCTTATTTTTACCCTCACACATAAAAGCACAGCCTTGGATACTGCACAGGAAGTGGGTAAACATGCTGTGCACCCCCCTATGCTGGTGAGATGATAAAGGAAGGGAGAGACGGAGAGGTTTCCATATGGGAAAACCTCAGGTCTTGTGCTGGTAAAGCACTCGTGGTGCGGGAGCAACAATCTACAAGGGATTTACTGCAGGATATACACGGCTTTGAACAATCTTTTCTAGTCTCTGAGATCCCGTATTTACCTCTATACACCCATTCCAAAGTGATGACATAATTTCCAAGGAAGTGCTCTGTGAAGCATTTAAAAAAACTTGGTTGTGTCTGCAAAAACTACAGAACAAAACCAAACAACAAAATATTTAACTAAAACAGCAAAAGAAGATTACAACATTTTCATACATCTGCTTTATTCGAATTTGCAAAAATCCCCCTTTGGTAAAACTGGGGTGAAAAAGAAAAGGTTTCAAATCTAGATTGCATTCAAGACCAACATCTTCTGTCGTGGTCTGACATCATAAATATATTTATTTCCTCTCGTGGATAAAACTCTCATTTTTAAAGTCCTAATTCGCCAAAAATGCACATGTATAAAATACTGATAGAAGCCATATTATTTAAAGACCACATATTTTATTTGTGCAGATTTATTACCATAAGGAGTGTAATAAATTAGAATCATGAGTTCATGCTCCTCTTGCGTTTTATGCTCCTGTAGATTATTTCCTACTCTGGACTTGTTTCTGTGCACTAAGTCAACTTCTGTCACTGTGAGGCTGGAACCAACCTGATTAAGTAAACTGCCTGTGATTGGCTACTTTTCAGGAAATCCCGCCTCTTGAGAATGTTCAGCTTTCTTTCTAGTTGCGGCTAGTAATGTTAGCAAGCCATCTTTGGGCTTATTGCTGTTCTTTTAAAGAGTTAATAATTGGTTAAGCAAAGCCATCCTTAAATATCTTTAACACAGTCATCAACATTTTCTGACAGGAGTAGCAATATGCTCTAAAATGATCAATGTTAAGTTTGAAACTTTGTATGAGATAAGCTAACTTTAGCTTCACTGTATATTATGGGAAGTAAGGCTTAAATGAAGTCTGGTTTATAGCTGACATTTATTTTCCTAATCAGTTTTCAGCAACTGTTAGGCATTTTTACCCTCTGTGTCCAGCACTGCGTTTACAAAATAGTCAGTCGATGATGCCTGTTGGATACGAAGTAAAAACACACGAAGAGAACAGCTATTAGCCTGAAGATGCTTTGCTAACCTTACCAGGTGCAACTAGGAAGAAACCTGCACTGTTTTAACAGGCAGGATTTCCCCCAAAGCAGCCAATCAAAGGCAGTTTACTTTCTCAGGTTGGTTCCACTCTCAAAGTGACAAAAATTTACGTAACGCACAGAAACAGGTCCACAGAAGGCGGAGAGAATCTGCAATGGCATAATTATCTCAACCATGAGAGCAGAGAAGAAGAATGCACTCATGGTTGTGATACATTCAGGGCATCATGGTATTGAATCTGCATGCATAAAACATTCTAAATGCTCTCTCCGTCCATCTCTTTCTCTCTTACCTTAATTCTTATCCCCTCTCCCTTTCTCACATCCCTTTTCATCTCCATGGCCATTGCAAATGATTTTATCGCCTAAACCATTTCTAGTAACGCTTTACACATAATTACCAAGCAGAACCTAATGACAACTATCATAATAGTGTACTTGTGAAAGCAAATCTGATGGCCTGTTATCTACCTCCAAGAATCAATCTTGGCATAATAGGACACAAGTTAAACACAAGTATGAGTAGTTTAGTACACTTTGTTTGAGTATTCGCAAACTTGGTAGAATTATAACTTGATACTAATCGCTGCTTTTTCTTTGTCACTCCAAGTTAAAATTACTTTGTTGTTTTACACTTGAAGGTGTCAGTCCCATCGGCTTAAATTCTGTACCTCAAGACAACTTGATTTATGCTCGAGTTTTCAGCAGGAAAACACTGTCATGGTTTTAGAAGTGTGTAATTGAGACAATGCTGCGATGGCAGTTGGTACTGAAGGCAACAGTAATTCCATTTGTGAGGGCGTAGGTTCAGCCAGGAAGTTTTTTAAAGAAACTTGATGATTATCTCCTGAGATTTTCATCCACAGCAAGTTCCAAGGCCAGTTTTCATCTAATAAATGTTTTTTGGCTGTATTAGGATTGATATGTTCAAGTCTTGTCTTGAAATCTTTGCTCATCTAATAATCACAGCAATATTGACTAAACATCAGGCATCTTCAGTTGAAGGACATATTTATGATAGTAATGCACCAAAATGTCTTATTTTAGTGTCTTATTTCTCTGATATTGTTTGTTTTTAGTTTAAAGAAAACCAAATGAAGGTTCAGTAAATGCTCCCCTATGTCTAAATAGTGATAACTTTGTGGTTTCTCAGCTTATAGAGCTCTCTTTGAGTCTCTTTATATCATTCTGGAAGTGGTTTTGATTGGGGATAATGTTTTCTGGTCATTAATATGTGATTTGTGTTTCTTAGGTGCAACAGTCTTGCTGGTTTGTTGTCATATTTCCTTGCCTGGGATGGGATGTCTAAAACGATCCCTATTTTTAAGCATAAGGGGATTCAGATATGCACTTGGTACCCAATCAACTATAGCTAAAAGTAGGTAATTATAATGCAGCATAAATCAGGGGAAAGAAGTGCAGAGCAGTAAACTGACCACCAGCTGACAGTGAGTTAAATCTGGTGACAAAAGAGGCTTCTGAAGTGAACCCAGAGAGCTAAAAAAGTAGTGAGGTTGACATGAGATCAACAAGTTGAAAACCCTTTTCAGGACATCAAGGAGATTTCTCCTTATATTTCTAGAGAGAACTGGGATATAGATCTCTATGGTCTATCCTTCAGATGTAAAATTGTAGGAGCTTTAGCAGAGACCAAAGGACCCACCGGCCAAAAGTGGAAACCTTCAAACTCAAAAAGGAGACATTTAGGGCTTTTTGGGGTTACTCAGAACAGTGGAGGTAGAACATGGGCAGATGGACTGTGCTGTCTGTGGGAATAAAAAGAAAACAAGCTTCCAAAAGGAATTCATAGAGGTTATGGGGAAGGATTCTCTGTTGGCTCCAAGAAAGTTCTGGAAAATTGTTCATTTACTCAGAAAAGGGGACTATTTCAAGCTGCTGATCTAGACTAACTAAGTAGTGGAAAAATCCCTTAAGGATCTCAATTATCCATTCAATTTTACCCCATACCAAGCCTTAATCAGAGACTGACTTCATCATGAGCATTAAAAACATGCTTGTGCTGGTGAGCAATAACTAGGCCTATACATAAGGGCACAAATAGTTAAACGCATTCTCAGCATCACTTTCCTCTACCAAGTGATCACTAGAATGATGCGTACCACAGTGTAATGTGTAATGCTACGCATGGATTCACTGATACTACAAACCTTGCAAATGGGCGAATTAGGAGGGAAAGCCTTTTGAGAGATCACAAAGATTTTCTAGCCTATAATTATGACTTTGTTTCAGACTAGTGAATTGCAGGGATGTGTATAATGTCACCACGTCAACAAGAGATTGAAAGCTAAGCAAAACAAACATTGTTTGTCTTCTAAATCTCTTTTTTGGGGTGCAGCCTTTTCAGCTTTTCAGCCTAATACACTTTAAGTATGGATCCTACATTATACATGAGGTCCCTGGACATTACTGGCTTGGATGACATCCCTCTATTGTATAGTATGGAGAAAAACAACCTAACCTGTCAAGGGGTAGACCGAAGTAGTCGTCCCATGGGGACCCACACGTAAAAGTCCACCTAGGATATCTCTTGTATGCTCAGGAGATGTTTTAGCTGAATTTTGCATGATTTTTGGAGGAGTGGTGTGTTAATGGACCCAGGTTGGTAAACAGCAGAAAATGCCTTGAACCTTGTAGAAATCCTAACACTGAGAGCTTGGTTCAGGAGAGGCCACATAGCTTCACGTATTTTGTTAAGTTTGCTGCTGAACCTTGCGTTGCCTTTGCTTCTTAAGGCTCTCACCTGGTATCGCTAAAGGGAACAGCTTTGTCCAGGTTGGCACTGCTTGCCCTAGATCTTGTTTATCGTATTTATTGGTAGGAGCTAAATGAGAGGAGTCTGTTTTTTCTTTTGATAGGCAATGGTATTTTAATGCTCTCTCTGTCTACTATGACAGAGGAACAGCTTGGAACAGAGTAGGTTTTCATGGCACGACACATAAAGGTGTGGTTTAAATTGGAAAACTTTCAAACCCTTTTTCTTACAAACAAAACTGTTGTTGGAGGTAACCACAAAAGCATAGTATTAGTAACTGGGTAAGGTACATTGTCCTCTCATACACTCAAACCCATTTACACTACATTCACCAAGCCATACTCACATTCATCAAGTGACTGGAAGGCACTTTGGAGTTTAATACCTCACCATGGGATGGAGGCCCACCAACAGGGGAGGAAGCTTGGGTTTGAATCTACAATCTTCCAACTTTAAGACAACTTCTTGACCTACTCTACCATGCTACTCCTATAGACAAGTTGTTTTTTGGTGTGTGTCTCGTGATGGCAGGAGTAGTGTCAGCTCTAGCTCGTAACCTGAAGCCATGAATGGTGTTAATGAGCGCCAGGGGCCTGAAGGAGTCAAATAAACAATGTGAGTGAATAAACAGACTTCATATGCCCTGGAAGCACAGACGGTGTGTATCAGATAACATAGGGATGACTATGCACCAGTCACTCACACTAACCATGTCTTCAAACACTGCTTCTTTCATCACGCAAAACACATGTGTTTACAGCCAGGACTCTTTTAGCACAAGTCTCCAAAAAGTAGACGGTCTTTAGCTTAAGCATACAATCTGGGTTGATCCAACATGAGGGAAATGAGCTGCTTTAAAGACTACCTTGAGAAAAGGGAAAAGGACTTCAAAAAATGTCTGAGAAGCATGTTTGCTCTTTTTCAAGGAGATATACGCGGGATTCAAGCAAGTGTCCAAGAGTGATACTTCAGTCAATATGAAGTGGGACTGGTGGTGAAGATTCTCTGTTATCCAGGATATTGTAAGTCCAATAGAAGATTGAAATTAGAAGTAATTGACATCAGCTGTTAATGCTAAGAACCTCTGAAAGGCAGGTGTTTCCTGCTTCTTCCAATTCAAAGGAAGAAACTTGATAGAACTGTTTAAGAATAAACAATCAACATGGCACCTAAAGAATGATGAGGCTCAATATCTCTGTGAAACAAGACCACTTTTGTCACAATTTGAAGGACTAGGACAATAGTTCAGTCCATTTGGTGACAGAGGAGCTGTTATATTAGTGATGAGGTCGTTGAGACCTCTAATCTAATCTAATACTCTTTTTTTTTGCCTTCTATTTTACTATGTAATTAGGCACCAATAGTTGTAGTGCTAAGCAAAATACAGAATTATGTGGAGAAAATTGAGAGCTACACCATAATTGAATGGTGCTCATTGGTAACTTGCTGCTGTGTCTTGAGCTTGGTTTATGCAGACTCTTCCACAAGATTTGTGCAGCAGAATTACATGGAACGACATGAAGAGGCTTTGATAAGCTTTCTACTGCCTCATGTAGTGGTGTTGTCAGCTTGCTGTTTGCGGTGAACAGCCTGTTGTTAATCTCGGCTCCAGAACTGACCCCCATGGCTTGTGTTAGGCTATTTAGTGTAGCTTAGATTTAAACACTTTTATGCTGTGATGTAATTTCTAGCTCGTTTTGGTTTAATCTGTGTTTATGTAAATTGTATGTTTTGTTGTAGTTTTACCCTCTTAGAGTGAAAGTGATTGTGTTATTAATTTGAAATGGGTTATTTTCATATTCTTTAATGTGTTCTAATATAGCAAATAAAAATGATAAAATGGGTGATCTATAATAAAACAGTAGTTGTTAATTCCAATTGCACATTTCTATATCAGACTAAAACAGTTTTAAGGATCTCTGGTTGTTTGGAGAGATGGAAACACCAATGGCTGTTCGCATGAGAACAACAATGTTGTTCAGATATTTTAGCATCTAACCATAAATATAGTGTTTTGAAATAGAACAAAATGCACCCCTTTGCCATTAGGAAGCTTAAACATAATGCAGATGCATATCCCAGGACAACCAGAACCCATTTGGTCTGATATGGTTCTGTACCATAGCTTCAATGACACTACATTTTTTTGTATTTTTATGAGACAACCAAGAAAACTCCAAAGTGATCAGTCTGTTTGAAGCATGCATAGGCAGTTTGGAGGATGGAGGGAACCACCATGAATCAGACCCTGCACGCTGCATAATCGCCAGTGAGGCAATTTAAAGACACCACTTTGAGGCTTCCACTGTTGTACAAATAAACTGTGATTTTATCTACTTTTAATACAGTGAAATACAAACTATCAACTTTTCTCGAACAGTCAACCTCTATTGCTAGAGGACAGGGAGACAGAAGAGTCCTTAACCTACAATTGCTGCACAGAATTTTCAATCACGTTAATCTTAGATTGCAGGTCAAATGTGATCGCTACAATGCTTCCTGAGGGAGCCGTTTGTCATCCCTCCAGCATTTGTTTTTATTATCAATAACTTCATATCTGTAAGTGTAAATACATTTTAAAAAAGACAACATGTGTTATAGAACTCCCTCTGCATTAATAAACTCTCTATTAGGCACCCCAGAGCTGCTAGCTGCCAGTTAAATCCCAGTGAAAGGTGTAACTGGATCTATCTTTATCTTGCAAACTGAGGTGATTCATGCTGACCTGGGTGAGCCAGTCTATTTCAAACAGATCCCCGACAAAATCTATGCACCAAAAAATCTAAATTCTTATAATGCAACTCCTCAGAAACTTTAGGAAATAACAACATTTTGCTCTTGTGCTTTCACAGAAATCGTTGAACACACAGATTTTTTGCTGGTTGTTTTACAACTAAAGTAAAATTATCATGATTTTTTTATTATCCAGTTCAGAATTTATAGGTGATCAAATTAAGTCCAGATTCTATGAAGTATCTTGAATATTCCCTAAATTTTTGCAATGGCTAAATATGCACTGACTTCTGCCTCATTATGCAGCCTTGGAGTTTTCTTACATACTCAACTTTGCACAACACAGGTAACGCCCAGTCCCTGTTGAATTGGCAAACTGAGCAAAAACAAAAACAAAAGAAAGCTGAATACCTTTTCATTTACAGATGCTAGAGAAGCCTTCAAAGCTTGGCGTCCTGTGAGTTAAACCATAGCGTAAAGGAGTGTTGATATGTCAACCACTGACTCACAGTTTAAGCAAAGCAATGCAACATGAGAACTCAACCACTAATCAGTTTTTATCATACTGCTACTGGGGTTTTCTTGTTTTCAGCTTCAGCATGCCCGTTTTCCATTTTCTAGCAGCTTTTATCACGATAATAAGCTTCACAAATGATTCTGAAAATCTATTAAAATGTCCACCACTTTGGAAAGAAAACCCCACAATGATTAGTTCAAAGACATAAGAAATTTTTAGCTACATAAAAATGATGGGATGTGGCAGATTTTGCTCCACTGGAAAGTTTTCAAAAAAAAAACCTGAATAAACATTCACAATAAAACTATATGAGATATGAAGTTTCAACTTGCCATTAAAAGTGCGAGGCACCTTGATTTGGATGAAAAATCCATCCTGGCATTGTGGTGGTCCTTTATATGCATACTGCTTCCCCCCACAGTCCACTCCTCCAAAACCACCAAAGACTGTGGCAGTGGCACCGATATAAGCAGCCATTCAATTTGTGGTTTGGCAGTGCTGCTTGAGGTTGGTTTTCCACACTCCGCAGAGGAGAGAGTGTGGCTTTTCCAATAATTCCTCCATTGAGTCGGCTGCCTCTGCTGTCAGCACTTAGCAGGTATTAGAGGACATCACCGCAACAGCAAATTATATCACAAAAAAAAAGGTGAAAATGATAACTGAACACAGAAATGTTTAATCTAACAAAGAGAACCGAGGAGCAAAGATTGAGAATATACTTAGAGAGACACTTTTTTAACAATCAGAACTTAAAATTTTTAAAATCCAACAATGACATTTGATGTTATAAAGCCATGCAAAATGGCTTTAGTAAAGAGCCAGTCTAGATTGTGGGTTTAGTGCAAGACAAAAACCTGATCAGAACTGATGGTACTTTTTGAAACAGCAGGAACTGACAACTTTCTGAGCGGGTGTTAGCGTATCCCTCAGAGGCCCCTATAAGACTCCCATAATCCCAGCAAGCGTCTGGACCACTTTAATGGCACTAAGACCCAGACAGAAAATTACCCAGAGTGTTAACTTTTTCTCACATTTCTGCTGCATTAATGATTTACTGTTGATGTAAGCAGCTCCTGACAGCGGCGTCAGGTTTGAAAAGGCAATTAGGGATTTACAAGGGGTCAAAATTTCCACTAACGATCCACACATGACACACTTAATTTCATTTTTATTCTGTGATTTTTGGAGTTTGATCCTAAACTTTGCCTCTAAAGCATAACTTCAAATTCAGGGACTTAAGTAAAGGGTGATTTCACCATGTTTTGAAAGTTTGGTCTAATCCACTCCAATTGATCAAACCTGAGTAAAATCAAAGGATCATTGAAAGATAGCATATGATGACTTAATTTCAGAGCCTATTTTTTTTAGTTCAATGATCAAAATGTTATTTTTTTCTTTTTTGACATTAAGACTACTTAAACTACGGAATTAATGGATTATTCTCCATTCATCAAATATTTATTTTTAAATCCACTGTAAAATTAATGAAATATTTATAACAATAGTTTTAAGATGAACCTCAAACGTTGGCCAGAGTAAAAACAACTGTAGCTATACCCGTTAAAATGGGAACTGAATACTGATTAGAGAATTATATTTACTGGGAAATAAAACCTGTAGTCTCTGTCGAAGAAAAAACAAAAGAAAAAAAAGCTATTGCAAAACTTTTGAGGATATGAAGCCAATTTCAACCAACTACGACTTGAAAACTTCTGCTTTTTCTCCCAGTTATTCCACAATAAATACAGACTTGGGATAATAAATTCTGGTTTAATGACATCTTTACTTTTTGTTTTAAAAAGAAAATATTTCAAGTCTTTTTAAACATTAATGTGGGGGATAAACCTGGTGAAAGTTCATAAGAGGACTAGTTCAATATTAAAGATGAAAGCTCTCCCACATAGACTGGTCTGACTTATTACACATTAAAGAGCAATTCCCCCCAACGCACCCTGTGGTTAGAAAACCTTTTGCTTTTACTTCTAAAGACTGCAGCGCTCTAAGGATATCAAGACAACTTTCAATGGGGTCTAAGTTAGCAAAATTAAACCTGGATCAGATTCTGCATGAATTAAAGTATCTTATGGGTAAAAGTTGTGTAATCTAAACGTTTGTTGTTACACACAAAAACACAAATGCAAACAGGATACTTTTTATTTTCTTTTAACTAATATAGTAAACGTTTTATGAATCCTAATTAAGCAGTCGATAAGAAATGCAGAACAAACTTTTAAAGTTTAAAGTTTGATCCACATATGATCAAGTGCAGTCCAAAGTGTGAATCTGTTGAAATGTTGGCAGAAAATAATAATAAATAAAATAAAATACAACTTTTCCCCCCTGTCCGTGTTACCACTGTGCTTTAAACAACAGCAGACATCATTCCTTATAAGCATCTCCTGGTTATAAAACCCTACCTGCTGGGGGACCCGGTGCTTCCTGGGGACCAGGGTGGATCGGTTTGCTGCCGGGGTCGGTGTCTCCTCCAGGGAAGAGGGTCTGATGGAGTTCGCTTTCGGGCGCGCCTCTGACACCTGGGATGCCGCCGTCCTCACAGAAGCGACCAGAAACATCACAATGCAGCATCTACTCCAAGCTGAGACGATCATCCTCTAAATTATTACCGTTGTTAAAAAAAATAGAATAGAATAAAAATAAATATTTGTAAAAGTTTTATCCTGTGGAACAAGCTTTATTTCTAAGAGGGAAGCGCGCGCCGGGGCACTGTCCACGCGCCGCGCACAGAGCGCACTGATGGAGCTATGAGGAAAAGCGCAGGGAAACAGGGACGTTTCAGGATGAAGGAGTGAGCGAGGAGGTCTCCACCGTGTCTCCGTCAGGCTATGAGTGGCTCTTAGTCCTCCAGCAGGCTCCTTTATGATCTCAGATACTTTCTTTTTATAGGACTCTAATGAGTTTTCTTCCTCCGCCCCCATTCAGCGTCTGACAAAGACTGAAACTGATCTGCGCTGCCGCTCCTCCACCCCGACTGCAGGAGCCTCCGTCGGGAAAAGGCTATAAAATTATACACTGTGTGTTTTAACTGAGCACTTGACCCGTTTTACTACGAGTTAAAATGAGGGGAAAGAAGATAAAGAAAAAGACAGTTTGGCTGCTAAAAAGAGTCATTGTGAGCAGGAGGGGAAGGTTTCCATCTTTACAATACTATATTTGAACCTGTATTTTTACTCTGTAATTTAGATTAAACATAATGAGATTTTCCCTCTGCTATACACCGAGTGATCCAGGAAATGTAACTACAATAACCTTTAGAACTTTTCAAAGTTTTGCTCCAACTGTTATTCATATTTTATGCAACTGTCCAAAACAAAGTGACATATGTGAAGTGGAAGGACTGTGATATATATAATTCTCAAAATATCTTAGTTTTTGAAAACTGTAACATGCCTTTGCAGCCCGTTTACTCTGACACCTTTCAATTAAGTCCAGTGTAACAAATGCTTTGCAGGAGTAAGTTTCAAATCTGAGCTTTATGGAGCAATGAGTAGGAAACCATTGTTGAAAAATCCAACATCAGGCATGCCGTTACCATTATATCTACAGCGGAACATGGTGGTAGTAGCATTATGCTGAGGGAACGCTTCTCTTCAACTGCATCAGAGAAGTTGATCATCGTTTAAAGACTGATAGATGGAGCAGTCTGAGAGGATAAACTATTTAGATCAAGACATATTCACGTGTTAGAATGGCCTAGTTAAAGTCCAGGCCTAAATTAAGTTAGGAATCTCTTAAGAGGGAGGGGTTCATCTTTTAACTGGTGGGTTGTCGGTTCAATTCTCTGCTTCAGCAGTCTGTCGTTGCATTCTTAGGGAACAAGCTTCACTTTGTGCTGTTGATGGTCCTGACTCTACAGCAGCCTCACCTCTGTTAGTGTGCCCCAGGTCAGCTGTGGCTACAATGTAGCATACCACCATCAATGACCATAACTATAGAGCTTATTTAGCAGTTGCTCTGAGTTGAATCTAGTTTGGCCATTAAGGCTTTAATTCAGGATTAGGAGGAGGTTACACTACACGAGTGTTGTATAATTATCATTTAATAAGAATCTAGAAACCTATGAATCATTTTTCTTTTACTTTGAACATAATTTTTTACTTTGTGTCTGGATATCTCATTCAACTTTAATAAAACACATTGCGGTTAGTGGCTTTATATAAAAAAAAAATGAGGATACCAAAAAGGGTTTGAATATATTTGTAAGAGACAACCAGATTTTTACATCAAAATGCCTCAATTGTAGCATTGATTAGGTAAAGCTAAAAATGTTTCTCTGGCATGTTTCTTCAGTTTGAAGTAGTTTATTTTCTTTCTGCTTATTTTTCTCCTTTATGCATTTCCCAAACCTGATATTCTACTTTAAGGTGAAATATGCTGCATAACTAAAAACCATTAAAAGTAAAAGCAGTCACAAATCCCTCCACCCCACAGTATAGAAGCAGTCTTCAGAAGCATCTTTCCCACAATGGCTCTCTGCCTCCCCACCTCATCTTCACACAAGTTAGGATGGGAGGAAACCAGTATACCAGGTAAAGGCTTCTGACCTCAAAGGCGATCCATCACATCCTGCAATTCACAGTGTCAAGTTCTTTTGTGGAGGACAATGGGAGACCAACTGAAGTGGGGAGTGGGAGGAAGTATTGGACTTGTCTGATGTAACTGTAGACGCTCGGAGGTGATACTATTTTAGCTGTCGTTGTCACCCGAGCACACAATGATTTACCATGAAAGACTCCCATCTGACAGATGCCTTTAACAAAACGTGTCTTAAAAAAGAGAGAAAAGAGCTTTTTTTTGTTTTCTGAGAACTTCACAGAAGAAAGGAAGGATTTTAAACAAAGCACTACCTTCCAGTCATTTATTCACATTTTGTTTCAAATTAATCAGTTTTTCTCGTAATCTGTAAAACAAGGTTTGATCAACATTTCTTTGGATTTTCTTGAGACCTTTCTCTCTTAAACATACTATTTTAAGATATTTTAAGTCTGAGTTTATTTAGAGATGACATTTCTTCTTTTCTTCTTTTGTCTTTAACTTGGTGCATAGTCACATTATATTCCTGTACAAAAAAAGGCCAAAAACCATTTGATCATGATTAAATAAGGTTACATACATCAAGCGTTCATCCTAATGGTGTTTAGATAGTCCTTCGTGGGCCTAAATAGAATTTCTGCACCGGGGCAAAGAGATATAAAAAGAAATGGCTATTCCAACAACTGACAAGGTACTAAATAGAGCTCAACAGTCCTGCAATACCTCTCGGTAAAGTGACAGATCAGCGTTGTCAAAGACAACCCAGTATTCATTGAATAAAAAGATCAATAGCAATTCTAATGGTGTGTTCACATCTAAAGCGTTAGAGAGTCTGGTTTACATGTATGGTCTATGGGAGACCATAGACCATACATGTACCCCTTGGTGCGAGGAGCACCAAGAGGTCCAGCTAGACAATTAAAGAGAATGTCTGACTTTGCACCTTTAAGTACAAAGTGCAGCTAAAGTTGACAGATACAAAGACATAGTTAATTGCGAGTTAAAAATCTGAACAAAAAAATAAAAAAAATGCAAGCAAAGACCAGGAGATGTGGATGGGAGCCGTTTTAGAATGATTGAGAATTGAAAAATGCATCTATGCCTTACTGTTACTCCAAATATGTGCATGCACACAAGAAATTTGGATTTGGTTTCCCTTTACCCTCAACAAAGACATATTGAATACAATTCAAAGTTAAAAAAAAATGTTTTCTTCCAGATATCTCTTATGCTGTGTTTAACATGAAGGCAGTGCAAATTGGGGCCTCCTATGAACTTCATTAAGGAATTATTAGAGACAGTTTAAGGAAGTAAGTGGAAAGGATTTGCACCATCTTATGCTGGCTACAAACATAAACTTTTACAGCCTAAGCAGCTTGTATTATCTTACCCTAAAAACTTAAATGTCCCATAATTTTGATCAACACCTTAAACAGTTATGAGCCCTAAATTTTCAACTGGTGGAAGACTGTGTGTTGGTGCTTAAGAACCACCTGCAACCAAATGTCCAGAAAACCAAATAAATGGTTTGAAACTTCAGAAAGAAGGCTCCAATGCTTTGTAGAGAGGAAAAGTATTGAGAAAGTGCCATCTTACAAGTACCTGGGAATATATTGGACTATAAGCTGGACTGGACCGGAAGAACCAGTCCAGATTGGCCTTTCTCTAAAAGTTGGGTGCTGGTGGAGTACCTGTAAAGGGAACATCTGTCAATTGAACAGGATCACCTGAAAGGCCAGTTCAGTGGTTTGACTGAATCTGGTTCCAGCGGCAGTGAAGGCAAAGGAGAAAACTCTGTCCAGATTCATGGCCGTCATTAATAATGCTTCATGCTCTGAAAACAAAAAAAAGTTTTCAAAATCACTAGTTTTGCTCAAGCAAAAGTTTGAACTTCTACATAAGAAAACTAAGTTTTCACTTTGACATATTTATTAAAGTTTTCTATTTGATGAAACTGGTATTATAATGACTGATTCAGAACAAATTGATGGCTAACAGAGAAAATGTTGATTCCTTCCATCAGTGCAGGGCAGTGCCCAGCTGGATTCTGTCTGTCTTCGGCACAAAAATTAAACAGCTTAAAAACTGCCTGAAGAAAATCTGATGATCATGTCTCACATGGATTACAGAGCGCCAGAGGATTTTCAGGCCCATCCATCACTTTATTACACACAAGGAACAAAAAAATTTGAAAAATTTAAAAATGACGAACTGCTGAAAATCCAGGGAGGAAAACAATCTGTGCGGTGCTGATGAGAGTGGAAACATTTAAAAAAGTGCAGCAGATGAGAAATGACAGGCCTGAGTAACATCTGTTAAATGAGGACTTCAATGAATTTTCTGGGATCCGGTGCATCGGATCAAGCATCTCCAGGTGGTTGAGGTTTCTCTTCTTTCCTCTTAACAAAAAGTTCAGCAGATGTCAATAATTAAATGCAGAAAATGTGTTCTTAAAAAAAGAGTTGCACAATAACACAGTAAGCAACTTTCTACAAATCCAAAACATTTTTATCACATCAGTCAGACAGAAAAATCTCCTGGGATTGTCTGAAATGTTGTCATCACCATTTTTGTCATAAATTTTTTTTTTACCATTTTTGTAATATTTTAAAGCACTTTTTCAAAGAAGTCACGTATGATCAAGTTAAAGCTGTCCCTCTGTCAGGCATACCCATCTTACTAGAGCCAATGGTCTCTGAGCACTGAGATGCTACAAATTTCTGGCCTAGATATTTCATTTATGTTTAACAGACTGAGTTAAACAGACAGTGGCACTGATATTAAAAGGTACCCTATATGTTGCCTATCCTGGCAAACCAGAATGATTTAAGTAGGGTTGTAAGTCAAGCTGCAAAAACTCCTGCTTATTTCCTGCTTTCAAAGAGATTGGACCAATCAGCATGGGAGGAGGGTCCAAACTACAACAGTTCTGTAGCGCTGAGCATTGTTCTAATGATGCCCTTTATTTTGTCCTGAAAGAGGTGTTTATATACGTTTTTGAAATTCAACAGCTGTGTGCTGTAAGATCATTTTTTAAACTGTTATCATCACATCCATAGTTATTATTGATGCTGGACCGTTTTCAGTGACTCTGTTAGTCCCACCTTTAAAATGAGCAACTACCCCCTCTTTTCTAGACTAATATGCCGTGTACTCGAAGTCAGTCTAGCTAGCCAGGCTATAAGTTTGCTATCAATTTTTTTTATCATTATTGACACAGAAAACTTTGTTGTACAAAAACCTTCTTAAAACTGTTCTCAAATGTTTTGTGAAAGATCATATGACAACTACATACTTGCGGATGTTTCTGTGACAAGCATTCAAGTTGTATGTTTTGAATCCACTGCCAAGCTGTCTTGCTGTGTGTGTTTTTCTCTTTGTTACACCTCAGTTTCTTGCTGTATTTTTCCGTAAGTCCTTTGTTAGTAGTCAGAACCAGTTCAGTCACTTTGAGCCACTTCTAAGTCTATTGGGTGGCCATCTTGTGGAGGGCAGTTTGGGTTATGACACACAGGGATTTTACGGACATCCTCTTAGTACATCAAAACAGCTGAGCTAATTAATTGAATATTATAAAAGACTCTACCTCCAGGACTCTTTGATTATCCTCCATTTCTACTGATTTTATAATGTATCTTGTGCTTTATTTCAGTAGTTTGTAGTGTTAACATAGTTCATTAAACACAATACTGTAATAGGGATTATTAGATTATTAAATTTCACCCTATTTTAATTGTGGTTGCATGTGGTTATTTTATAACAGTGACTGAGTGACAGCAAGAACAGACAGAGAGAACATTCTCTTGTGCTTAATGATAACTCTGCTTGAATTATAAAACCAAGATATTAACTTTTTTTGGTGGTATAGACACTTTGGATTTTAACAGCTGTTCCAAACGCCAAGCCGCACAAGTAAGCAGGTTAATTACACCTGGTAATTGAGCAATTTGTCATTTATAATATGACCACAATTCAGGTTATCGTTTACCCTTTTTTGGAAGAATTAATTAATCAACTATACCCCCCAGCTACAGATATTAAAAACATTGTAATCAAACCAGTGAAATTACACAACTAAGGGTCATCTCTAAATATTATTTTTAAGATCAGTCCATCCGTCCATCCATCCATCCATCCATCCACCATCCATCCATCCATCCATCCATCCATCCATCCATCCATCCATCCATCCATC
>JAUZNJ010040724.1:0-10272 GCA_034780135.1 Jordanella pulchra | reverse complement strand
GGCCTCTCTCATCTTTTTAAGTGGGAGAACTTGCACAATTGGTGACTGACTAAATACTTATTTTCCCCACTGTAATTTCCCAAACAATTGGACTGACATTCCTCCTTTATCTCTTCATAATTGTAACGTTTTATAGCATACCCTTGTTTTTTTTTTCTGTCATATAAACAAATCGAGCATTGGGGGAGCCCAGTCGTCCATGTTATTTTTAACTCTAGTATTCATAGTACCAAAATTTGCTTCGTATATTTTTACATTTTTCATCATACACCTTCTTTTGAAATAGAGAAGTTTTCATATCACTGATTAAAGGAGCCCGGTCAAGTGATGTAACTATTTAAAAAACCTACAAAAATAAATATACATCTTAAGTGAAACAATGCATGCAAAGCATTTATCCCGATAGTATTTACTTAGCCTTTTTCGAGGGAAAAAAGTTTATGTTACCAGGCATAATCGGTAGACATCTGTTGGCAGCTTACTTTACCATATTAGAAACTTAAACAGTTGCGAATATTGAACCAATTTCATTAGATATAAACCTATCCTCCACTGAAACTACAGGTGTTTTCACACCTTCAGCTTAAGATCAATCTAAATTTAGAACAACCTAAATTTGGTCCCGTTTGGAATAGTGTGAAAGCTCAATTGGACTCTAATGCACACAAAAATTGTGTGGCCTGAAGAGGTGGGTTCGGTTCTGCTCCAGCTAAACTCTGGTTTGCTCTAGCTGCTTTCTGAAAACTCTGATGTGATTAAATAATTCTATATTACCGACATAAATGACCTCTCTGGTTTTTGGTATCTGAGCCAAATGAGAATCTCACGGTGCATGTTAAGGAGCTTAATCTGCTCCTTCTCCTGAAATGGTTTTTTCAAGCTTCAGCCACATTTCATCTTTAAACACTATTGTTTGCCGATAGTTATATATGCAAACCATATAGAAAAAAAGTGTAGAACCACTTATAACCAGTGTACCTCAGTCTCCATCATCAAAGTTTGATCTGTTTATCTCTGTTATGTTTTTAGCGGCAACGCTTCCGGATTTCAACCGATGTCATAGAGACATGAAGCTCTCCAATTACTACGGTGTTTGGTCCCGAGGGACAAATGCAGCTGTGAAACCAATCGCACTGACTGAAAAATTAAACAATGTACTACGGTGCGCTCTAAATGTCTGTCTCTCTTCCTTGTTTATTCATTGTGGATATGCTCAATATCATAGCTCCAGTCATGTATTCTTGGTACAGTAAATTTACAGTGTGGTCTGTTTATTAACAAATACAGTAAAAAAGTGCATAAAGACCACAGTTTAATCGGAAGAGAGAAAATAATCACAACAAATTAGAATAAATAAAGCTTAAAGTGACAGATTTTTGCTGAACAGGTTAAAATGTATGTAAAGTTCCATGAGGAGTAAACAAGTGGGAGATTCTTTCCTAAACTACCAAGTCCTGCCAAGCCGCACAGCAAAAAATCACTGTATTCTTGCTCAAGAACTCTTAAAGTTTTGATACATGACTAAGCCCCTTTAAAGTATGTAACTAGGTTATGGTGAAATCCCCATAAAAACCTCATTTGGTAACTGCTTGAGGACAAATCATGCTCACTTTATCACTTAAATCGAAAACAAATCACCACATAGAAGTTCCTAACTGGTATGTCAAGAATACCAGTTTATTTTTGTGCTGCTCATGTATTTTCACAGAGATAAGTATCCAAGAAATTGCTAAATCTTACATTTAAATTTCTTCTAGGATGCCCTGAAGAAATTTTATTTATTTTATTATTTTATTTATTTTCTCTCCACCACACTGACCAGAGTCCTTCAAGATTTTCATTTAAATAAATAAAATATATTTTTGTATATTGTTAGAAACTCCATTTTAGGGCAGCAATACACACCATTTCATCAACTTACTTTAAGGTCACTCACCAGTGACATTCAGACAATGTTTATCCTAGTTTCTGTAGGTCAGCCTTAAAATGCAGAATCAGTTAAGCTGTTTAAGAATTATGTGCTGAGAGGTTAAACTACACAATTTCTTTAAATACAAAGTGGTTATGGGTAAATTGTCAAATAATCAAAAAGAAGAGTAAAATATGGCCATGTATTTATCCTTCTTTCATTTTCATTTATTGCAATTTTCTATTTTTGTTTTCTTTTATGAAAATATCCTCCCACTAGATGGGAAAATGTGAAGAACAACAACAGTAGTTCATACTGTACATTGTAGTTGTCATTTCTGACTACTTAATACATTAATCTTTCTCCAAACTATTATCCTGCAGATACTGACAACAAAAGACAAATGCACCCATACGCACACAGTACCGGGGCTGCTAATGCAAGGTTAATATGATTGCAGAGCAGCTGATGGTAGTGCACATTCAGGCCAGATTAGATTTAATTCAATTTCGTTTCTCTCATATAGGATCCCTCCAACTTCTTTTATATTTTAGTCCTTCTTATATTTGTTTGAGATTGGGTTGGAACACAGGTTCCCTAGTTCTCAGAAACAGTCAGTCCAAAAGAAATCAGGGACACTGAAACGGCAAAGACAATCCAGATCTCAGAAAAAAACTTGTTTCCCAACTGTTAAGCCCTACTTCAGCTTGTAGAAGTATGATAGTTAAAAAAAATAGACAGACAGACAGACAGACAGACAGACAGACAGACAGACAGACAGACAGACAGACAGACAGACAGACAGACAGATAGATAGATAGATAGATAGATAGATAGATAGATAGATAGATGTCAACCAAAAGCTAATACACACCCATACACTGTAAACACACACATTGTACTGTTTGGACAGAGAATACAGATATACTTTACATGTAAGACTGGAACAGTTTACTGGTAAGGAGCATTACAAAGATCCAAAATGTGCAATAAGAAGTCATTTGTTTTTTGAAGGGGATGGCATGGCTCGTTTACACAAATAATTAGTACCTAGAGGTATACTTTACTTTCTCTAGCCAAAATTCCAAGTAGAGTCTTAACAGTATGTGTCTAAGGTGTGTTCATAAGGAATATGTATAGAGGGAATAGAGCAAGTGATATACATGTTATCCTTATGTACAAGCATGTTTAACAGCAGTGGTGCCAAACGATGCGAAAGAGGGGTTTCGAGTAATGCGATTTGGCCAAATAGGTTGAAGTGAGACCATATAAATCACCAAGCGATATTTGCTGGAGTTCAAACACCTGAATTTTTCTGTCAAATTGCATCATGTCAGTCACACAGGAACTGGATGTGGTTGTGAAGTTGGCACAAAGGAGAGCAGTGTAGACAAAACATTGTTAATCATAATGGAAGAAAAAAAATAATGCTAACATTGGATAAGGAAAAAATCGTTAAAGGTTGTGGATTGCTTTTAAAAAGACTGTTTTAATGCAGCCCTAAAAAGGACTGTTAAATCAAAACATTTTTAGTCCTTCTCTTGTAGCTCCAGAGATGGTCCCGGCCTGCTGCCTCTGCCTGGCTTTACTTGGCTTCTGCCTGGCCTCTTGCTCTGCACTTCCCTCTGTGTTCCCTCAGCTCCAGAGCGTGGCTCACCCTGCAGCCTCTGGTGCTCTCTGTCCAGCCTCTTGCTCTGCACTGCTGCTCCTGTCTGAGCTCTGGTGCGCCTCCTTGCCTCATCTCAGTTGTGTGAGTGATTTGTCCCTGAAGTGGGATAACGGTTTTATGTCCTGGTCAGATGGTAGCAGCCAATTGACAATAAAATTTGGCTGTAATCACTTTCTATGTGAATGCACCACTTAAGATGTAGAACATGAGTCTATCTTAAGTGAGAGGCGCTATTCCCAATCTCTGACTTAAGATATCTCAGAATTGTGACACTTACACCCAGGTTTGTCTAAAATATCCTTGTATAACCTGACTGCTTTGTTGGTCATCAAACTGGAACAGTAATGGAGACATATAAAGGCAAACCTGGAATCTTAATAACCTAAGTTAATACTCAACTAAAATGCAAATTTGAGAAGCATTACTTTTTATAGGGGCTTTTACAAAAATTCAAGAACTTATAAAATTGCTCCCTCTACCACCCTACATACGTACTCAGCCACTCTTCTTGGTACATTTTGTCAAACTATGTGTTGACTATGGTTGACTTCATTTGTTAATCAGACATTTTCAATCCTTTTCTATGCCCTAACCCCACTAATAACCCTAAACCTAACAATTTCCAGTGCATACCCTAACCCTTAACCTAAATTCAATTTACACCGCAGTCCTAAATCTAACCATTAAAAACATCTTCACTTAGCTACACACCATTCCCAATTTGAAAAGAAAAAGGATCCTCACACTGATGCCAAAACAGGTGCACACATCCCCACCAAATGATTGTAGAGTAAACCAGAGGACAAATCAAGAGAACAATCCATAGTGTGGGGCTTAGACAAAGTGTAACAAAAAGGAAAAAAAAATGAATGTAAAAAAAGACACATCAGATTTGCTGAATATGACAGGAGAAGTCAAGGACAAAACAGAAGAGAGAAGAGGACATGGAGAGAGTAATGGAGGGAGGTGTGAAGTGTCAGTGCCAGTGGCACCATCTCACTAATTAACATAGTGACCTTGGCCCTGTGGTCATGTTATTGTACACACACAGACACAGAGAGTTTGTGAGAGATATAACGAGCTTTCAAGCTTCTGTGTTGTTGTGTCAAGAAAAACAAGTAATGACCTGATTTAAATTTAACTGTAGCTAAAAATGAATTACTACTGATCAATTTACTTGGGGTTGTTTTTACAAGATTTCACATTTATTTTGCACATTTCAAAACATGTTTATTTCTTACCAAATCCAACAGAGAAGGTGTTATATTAGTAAAAACACAAAGAGCAAAAAAATAAAAAATACAAGAAACCAATCCCCAAGAATTACTGAGGAAAAAGAAGAAGAATTAAATCTAACAATGAAATATGAACTTAAAACCTTACACAGGGAACCAACAAAAAAGTGCAGTAAGATGGAAGACAAGCAGAAATAGAAAAACTGAGTGAGCTGAAAGAGGAGACACAGTGCAGCTGTAGCAACATCATCTTTCAGGTCAACAGTAATTACCAAGAAGACTTGGGAAGTAACTATAGGGCTTATGCGCCACATGGATTTTCTTTTACCAGCCGTCTTATCTTACTGCATTTTCTTCTTCTCCCTTTCATTTCACAACCAAAACACACACCTGCCATAAAGACAATCTCAGGATAAATTTCAGATTTTGAGTTACAATGACCATATCTGAATGCGCACAGATTTAATCTTTCTTTTTTCGAACTAATTTAACTTGGAATTTGCAATACTATTCCCTCACCTACCATACATGATTTTTAATAAATCACATAGATTTTTCAGTTAAAATTTGTATCTGCTTTAAATCCTATCTCAGATTTCCTTATCGTCTAAAGAAAAGTAAGTAACTTCAAACTACAGGTCTTGACGCCCGATTCCATTTTTTTGTCTGAAATCTAAGTTTGTTGTGTGATCTTTCATACTAAATAAATGCAACAGCTATCAAAGTCTACAAAGTTTAGAAAATAAAACCCAAACGCGGAGAAGAAGAATGTAGATATCTTAAGGTATCTCCATACTCTGCTGCTATAGGATTAGAATACTGGAGGACATAGGGACCACTTTTCATCATTCTGCAGTATTTGTTAGTCTAACCTCTAACTTTATGCTCTCTTTGCTTTTCTTCATCATAGTAGCTTCATCTGGTCTCTTCCTATCTGGCTGTGATATCATCCTGGAGAGAAATATCGGCTTGGCTGCTGCCATCAACATAAGTATGGGCTGTTTTTCAGTGTTGTACTTTTTCTCTTACTGTGACTAACTCTATGTGCTCTCTTCTTGCTGGCTTGGAACTCGTATGCTTGGCTGTGTCTTTCCTGGATGGGGCCAGCTGTGGAGCTAGATGACATTTACCTTTTGTATATTTGCCTTATTTTGTATGGCTTCTATCTCCTTGAACCCCAGTTAGCCTCAACAGAAGGCTGCTCCACTGACCCTGGTTGTGCTGGGGGTTTCCTCCTGTTAAAAAGAAGTTTTCTTATCCACTGCCGGTATTTGCATACTTGGTGTATGCCCATGATTGCTGTCGACTCAATAAGTCAATACAATCAACGGATTTTCCTTAGAAAACTTTGAACCGATGTGACCTGTGATCTGGTTGAATTTTCTCTGTAACGTGCCGGAAAATTACATATTTTATGAATTGACACTATATAAATAAACTCAAATGAACTGAGTAGATGTCACACAGCAGAGCGCTGTTTATATAGGTAATGATTAATGTGGCTATTAATAGAGGCTCTCAGTAAAGCTTTGTTGAAAAAAATGTAGCAGATGCCGGTGTCTCCATGTTATTAATAAAGTCTTGTGCAATGGGAGATGAGAGTTTGATGGCCTCACCATTAACAAAGAAGGAAGGTAAGAAAAACAACAAATGTGACAGCAGTGTCAGTGACCCTGTCCCACCATCACAATGGAAAATGCACCACTAAAGATAAAATAACCTTCAGTTTTGATATATCTGAGATAATTTTATCAAGATTAAAGGTCAATAATCTTTGGAATCTGTCAGGATTCAGTTTTGGGCACTGATGAGCCCTGAGTTTTATCAGAAACTCTCAGACAGATGAGCATTTCTGAAATAGTAATTTGTTCAACTCATGTCTTAGTGAGGCTTTTTTTTTCCCATAAGGTAAATGTTTTGCATAATATTACGATTTACAATATGGTGTTACAAAAAGCTCAATTTTAGGTCTCAGCCTTTTTATTTTTTATGATACAGTGCAATGGTGTCACGAGAAGACATGGCATAAAAGACTATATTGATGACAGAAAGCTGTATACCGATCTTTCCTGAGGAAGGAGATTGGAATTGATCCAATTTTCAATAGGTACAGTAGATGTTAGGTGATAGATGGTAGAGAATTCCCTTAAAATGATTTAGTAGAAATTTTGAAGTTTTAGTTAATGGCACAGAAAATTATAGAGAAAAACTTCAAATTTTGATAACGAGTCCATTATATCAAGTCCAAAATGTTGATGTCATATTAGCCTCTTTTTTCACTGTTTCTCAAAAAGCTTTGGCTTTTTAACTTCACTCATCTACTTAAATTAAATATTTGCTCAAATTAGAAAGTCAACAAACCTACAAAAATCTATTTAAAAAATCTAGAATTTTTGTTAATCTAATTTATCATTTGTTTGATTTAATCTTTTTATTTTGTTCTTGTTTTTGTGCAAACACTGATTTCAGTTACGCATATTTCATAAAGTTTTAATTAAGACAGTGATACTTCCTCTAAGCTCTGTTGGTTGTCATATTAATGGTGTTGAGTCATATTCTAACACCTGAGGCATATACTGCATGTCACTTCCAGTGTCCTTGCTCCTTTGCTGTCAGTACTCATGTTACTATGGCTTCTAACAACGAGGTAAATAGTTTTCTCTCTATATGCTGAACATCTACAAATAATGATCTATACACACAACAACAGACCTAACCAGGTTTTCAGACTGCTTTGGATTCCAGGAAGGATCTAAAAAGATATTTTTTAAGATAATTATGCAAGTATTTGCATGTTTGCCTATGAAATGTATCTCTCTGCGTTGACAGTACATATTAACTAAGTCTTTATAATTGCTATTTCTCCAGTCAAAATCGTTGATGTAGCATCTTTCTTTAGGGAGTGATTAGTCTATTTTGTGATTGGAGCTAATAAATTGAATGCTCAATGGATGAATGCCGACATAATCTGCATAACAAGTTGGATCAAACATCCTCATTTTAGCAACATTAAATTCTACAAGGATAATTCTTGTCTGACATCGGAAAAGTTTTGAAAACCTTGAGCTCAATAGAACCTACAAATAAATAAGCTGATGTGGACCTGAAATGCTTTATCAAGAATATTCATGGGAAGGATGAGTCAAGGAAGCCAGATTCCTCCAAATAAGATCTCACATGGGTTTAAGTACAGCATTTGTGTAGGATTAAACTGTAAATGTTTTCCAAAAGTCTTTGAATGTTTCTTACATATATTCACTTAAAAAGATGAAAGTTTCTAAAATCTTAATAGTTTAAAGCACCTATTACATCTGTACCCCCACGTTTGAACGTTTGAATTAATCATATCAAAGTGAATAAAAGGGCACATTACCATACATTCATTATTTTGCATAAACATTCTCAGATTAGTGTGGTTATGACTGGAGCTCACATTTTTGAGAACTTGAACTGAAAAAATGTAATTCCTTTTTTTGAGGGGAATGTGAATGTACTGTAGCTTATTTTGACGTCCACAGAGAAAAGCCACTTCATTTCCTTCCAGATTGTACATGTGGGCAATAGAGATAGAGTTCATTTTAGTGAGAACCTATGTTGGTGATTTAGGCCTGTGTATTTTCCCCAACCTTAAACCTAACTGTTCTGCATTTGGCTTAGCTTCATACATAAGGGTATTAACTAAGGGTCCAAGTTCAAACCTATAAAAAGTAGCAAGCTAAATGGCAGTGTCTCTTGTTGCCTGATTTTATTGTTGTTTGTAAAGGGGAGATGAAGAAAAGAGATGTAAAGAATGATTAACTAAACATCCTACAGTCAAGTAACTCAAATTTAGATTTTGTCAGCTCATGGTTTTATTAAAGAGGATCATCATATCTGGTTGACTGCAATATAACAAAAAATATATTTTGATGAGATTAATTCCTTTAGATTTTTTGGGTTTAGAATTGTGTATATTGTCAAGAACAGCTCATTCAATGCAGGTTTCTTTTTCTTTCTAATTTTGGAACAGCCTTAGAGAATGCATCCTGCAAACCAGATGAGACCTACAGAATGATGGCAGCAGCTCTGCTAAGCAACAGACAGCAGATCATGTATGATTTTAGTTCTTAATTCACTACTACTGTGGCTTATTAAATCCAAAGAGAAATATGATTTTGGAAGTTGGGTAAGCTCCAGAGGCACCAGCAACTACTGGGAAGCAAACTGAAACCATCTCCAAAATGTGGGTCTAACGTTGGTTGTTTGGACCAGGATTCACACCAGCAAAATAAATCCAGGCCAAGGAGAAAATGAACTGTGGACTCTTTGAAACAGAAAAAATGTAGCAGGTGTAAATAGAAGTGAAGGTAGTTTATCTAAAAACATTTCTAATTTCAAAATTTGGCATTTCCCCTGTATAATATGGTAGATTTGAGTGAAAATTACAGTTTAAAGAGCAAAAAACTAACATAAAACCCAATCCCACCTGTAACTTAAATCCATATAAAATGTAATGCTATGAAAAGCTTGACATGTTATACACACCCAAAATGTGTCCACAGGTCTAGATAGTTGTCAGAGGATGGGACTATTAATATGGCAAGGGTTTTTAGGGCTAACCTTGGGTCCTATGATTGAGATATGCTAGAGAGAGACAATAGGTTTTTCTACACTGACTAGGAAATTTGGTTTTACAGGTTTTGTGACCAGAAGCAAATAGTACTCTTTTAAGAAGAGCGATGAATGGAATGGGAATATAACAAAACCAAGGAGGAGACAGAAAACGCTCGAGCAATTGAGAAATATCAAAAGCAAAGTACACATGCAAGTGAGTTAAAGCACAAGCTTTTTAGGAATGACAAAAGCAATCAGACAAAATAAAGCCAGTTCAGAATCACATCAGCAAGAAGTTAAATACAATTTAGGAAATATTTAAAGATTTTATAACATTTTCTTCCCTCAGTTTTATAACGGTATAACATATTTTAGGTGTCCGTTGGATCAGTTAGAGGATCAGTAGAGTCCTTTTAAGTAAGATGTAAGGTGTTAATTTAGTCTGCAGTTGTCACTTTTATGGTGTTATTTTATTCTAAATTTGGAAAATACCAACCTTTTTTGTACTGCGCTACCGTGTGAGGAAGTGCGTAAGGCTTGTGGTAATGAGATCAAAATGCAGATTTTTTTTCCCTATTTTTTTTTTTACATAAAAAAATAAATTCCCGCTCTTAAGAAATATTTGCTACTAATTACAGTTATTAAGTTATCCTTGTTTTTAACATTACAGTTAATAGGCTAAAGCTATAATATCTGTAAAGGAATTGTTTACTCCAAGGAACCCATGCAGATTGAAATGAAGAGGTCAGAAGCAGAGGCGGATCTAGGGGGTGGCTACTTGGGCTACAGCCCGAATGTTTCCCCAAGAGCCCCGGATCTTGCTTCTGAGCCGATCTTAGTAAAATGTGCAGTACTGGAATTCACCA
>JAUZNJ010040723.1:0-10273 GCA_034780135.1 Jordanella pulchra | reverse complement strand
GATAGATAGATAGATAGATAGATAGATAGATAGATAGATAGATAGATAGATAGATAGATAGATAGATAGATAGGGTTAGGGATAAACAGACATGGCAGAGCAATAAGATCAATTAATATCTAATAAATGCTTATCAAACATTAATAAAGTATCAGTAATATATGGGTTCTTTGCCATTATTAAATTATGGTTATTGTAAATGTTTTATTTTTCTTCAGACACATTCACTCCACTGATACTTTTTTTGAGTTATGTTCCGGTTAATATGAGTTAATTTTGGTTAGCTTTCTGAAAACGAAATCGTTTGAAATCAATTCTTTCTTTTTAGATTTGGTAGTACGTAGTAGTTACTTATATTTGCAATAGTCAGATAAATAAAGAACATGGAAGGATATTTAGGGAAAGTCTTGAGTTCTTAAAGCCATATAGTTACATTTATTTTTGGCTGAAATTATAGATTATATATTTGTTGATTTGAATAAAGGTACAGAGCTGCTGCTGAGTGACACTTTAAATTATGTTTATTCTAGGAGAATTATCATATAACTGAACTTAAATATATTGACGCCTGCAACAACTTTTGTCAACCGTCTTTGTTTGAACAAACTTAACATCATATTGCTG
The DNA here is from genome assembly GCA_034780135.1 of Jordanella pulchra. Taxonomy (NCBI): domain Eukaryota; kingdom Metazoa; phylum Chordata; class Actinopteri; order Cyprinodontiformes; family Cyprinodontidae; genus Jordanella; species Jordanella pulchra. The sequence goes on along the minus strand of JAUZNJ010040723.1, from coordinate 9,649 downwards.
AAAAGCTGAAAGGTCACAGAATTATGCAGTTCTGTCAATAACACAGTCTCTGCTGCAGTTTCTGCAGAAGGATATAGAACCTCTGTGTGATGTTTTTTCTCTCAATTTCCTCTAGAAGCGAAATATGGGTGTAGAAGGGTTCAACAAGAGCCTGTGGTTAGAGGTCTTTTGATAGCAAAGCGCCACCATCTCTCACATCAAAGTGAAGTTTAACCACAGTTGCAGTCAGCATGTGACTTTGTCTGTTGAAGTAACCATAAGCTGTTACTATGGACCTTAGATATGCATGTGTGTGTTTGTTATCATTACACAAAATGTCTTCTGTTACTCAGATTGTACTTATACCTGACTAAACATCTTGAAAACCACTGTGGTTGTTGAAAGTGGCTTATTTATGAAGTTGTCTGGTGCATTTTTGTGACCATCATTATTTATGTATCAATTTCATAATGTGTATTGTCAAGTCAATGAGTCGATGCAATCAGCTGGTTTTCCTAAGATAAAAAAACTTTGAACCAATCTCACAGAGTGATTTGATTGAATTTTCTTTGTAAAGTGCCTTGAGATGACACGTGCTGTGAATTGGCGCTACATAAATAAAAATAGATTGAATTCAATTTATTTTAAAATCTCTTTTGCAAGGAATACTTGGCAAAGAGGGCAGCAGCTTATAAGTTACAACAGAGAAAACAAGTTCTTAATTCATCACATTAAAACTCTCCAAAAACAATCACCTAAAACATTTGAATGAAATAATGAATTAACAAGGATTTTAAATAAATAAGTTGCTAAAAATGTTTTTTTTTTCTTAAATTAAAAAAAATCAAAATCCATTGCCAGGCTATTTTACTTCCCTTCTCGAATCAAGTAAAAATATGTGTATTTTAATAAAATCATGGATTTAACTCCCTTTTTGCAGTATATGTTCTGCAACCAGTCTGGATTCTCCATTCCTTTACTGGGCTCTACCTCAACCCAGTGCCCAACGGACAGGAAGTGAGGAGACTTTCACCTTATCTTCTATCGATCTCCTGTTCTCAACGGTGTCATTTATTTGCAGGGTGATATAAGTGGGAGTGATTAGAACAAGAGGCCTGATTGATTTGCGCACACATGCTCTGTGACAACCAGGAGAAAATCAGACCTGGCGGGGAAGGAGAACATTCATCGGAGGTTCGGCTCTGTCATGCCACAAAACATTATCCTTCGTGTGTGAGTGATTACAGAATACGCAAGTGCTTAAATCACCCTGAAATCTTTAGTGGAGGGAAAAGCAAATAAATGTAATTTGCATCCCAATTTATTTGCTACCTCCCCCAACCTTACACACGATCAGATAATATGATAAATGATGGTGTGGGCTTTTTGGATAGCACTTCCTAAGTTCAGACTCTTCTGATTGATTTTTAGGCTGATGGTGACCCTGGCACTGAAGCATCATTACAAACATCTCAAATGTCCTTGTTTGTGCATTATGTATGGCTGAGTAACTCTAATAACCATCTTTTACTTGTGTTGGAGGAAGGAACAGAGTGAAATCTGGCCTTCAATCTCCCGATTGATTAAAAGGATGGTCCTGAATACAGGGCTTAAAGACTCTTTTGTGCCTTGCGCCTGCTATGCTTCATGATCTATGATGCATTGGAGTATTTCTTACTTAATAGTGGGATTAAAATTTCTTCGTAAATTATTACAAGCTCAGTGAGACTAAGAAAAGCATCAGTGGACATCAAATTTCTAGGCTTGCCACAGATCCACAGTTAGATTTGATTACGACCATTCTCAAATATAGATATCTTTCTCACTAATCCGATTTGGTGTATTTCTGGCTTTATGTTTATTTATTTATTTTGTTTTATACTGCCAGAGAGGTAAAATCCAGCTTTTGTTGTTTCCATTTTCTTTCAGGCTAGCTCTATTTTTCCATTTCCTATACTCTACAGCATCCTTCATAGGGTTTAAGGCTGTTAGCTCACAGCCCTCAGTCTCTGTGTAGATTGCTTTAGATCTATTTATGCAGTGACTTTAAGTTATATGACATAAAATATTATCATAACTATTAGCATTTGGCTTGATCCAAACCCTGATTAACTCTGATATGTTTCCCTTTTCTTATTATATATGATATTCACCAATATTTTTTGTGTAATGTAAAAAATATAAAGAAGTTCAAAGGTATGAATACTTTATACCCTATACGATCAGCTCTTCTATGTACTCAAACTTATTTTCTCTGTTGTATATGCTTTTTTTTCTTACTAAAATGATTGTTTAATTAACTGGAGTTCAGCAGAAAGTCAAACCAATCTCTGCTAATGATCTGGTCATGGCCAAACACTGCTGAGACCCACACATATGCTCCCAATTTTCTTAAAAGCAAAGCTTTTTCTTGTAAACAGCAGCTCTTTTTGAAAATGACAGGTTTCAACCAGTCATTCCCTCAGTGTTGTGTCCTTCCTAATAAAAAAAAGCAGGATGGGATATAAAGGGAAGATTTTACAAGAAAACTCTCCTTAATGGCTCAGGAAGCTGAGGGACTCTAAAGAAATCCTCCAAAGAAAACCCACCAACCTTTCTCCTCGACTGCTTCAACAAGGACTGCGTTAACTACACCTTCCTTCACCCTGGAGACAAACCTTAACTGTAAATGCCACAGTGATATTTTCAAATTGCAAATCCCCACCCCCCCCCCCCCCCCCCCCACCCCACCCTCTGCAATATCCAGCAGAGCTGTGGTTTGACCCCTACTATTGATGAGAGGAGACCAGTTCCTCATCCTGCAGGGGGACCGGCTCGTCTTCCAAGCAGCAGATGCCATGATCATTAAATATGTGCTTACAAGAGTGAGCATTTAGGTTACTTGTAGTTTGAATTCCTGCTGTTTGTAGATACATTTGAAAATTATGTAAACAGTTTTTTTTTCTCGCTTTGCTTACAAGCCGTGGTGTTTTCCTCTTTTTTATATTTCATGAAGACGTAATACGAGGCAAGTATTCATACTGCCATACAGCATGGTGTATAATGGGTAAGTCTGACAAATCTACAGGGTCTCAATTAGAGCAGAACTGTCTTTACCTTTGCAGCAATATTTTGTAATTAAGTCTGTTGGGATGTATTTATAACATAAATGTTGCCCAATGCTTTTCTTAGTTGATCAGCTTAAAGTCTGGAGGGATTGTTTGTGAAACTGTGGCATCAGTGAGAATCATTTCCATTGCAGAAAACTAGAAGTGCTCTCTCTGGCATTAGGCCTTCGACATACTGTTGGCTTTCACCTCAGCTTCTTGCAGCCTAACTTATGTTTTACAATTAAATAGATAGATGTGTGTGAAAAAACATTTTGCCACAGGCACAATAACCTTGCTGTTATCTGCATCTAGTCGGGTTTATTTATGCAGGTCTGTTTTAAGGATCTGTTTCCAAGCACTTAGCAGAAAAAGTGGCCAAGTAAAGTAATGAACAGTCCATCACCAAACTTAACTTTGCAGAATGATTTGCATCTGGTGGGGAATACATTTCCAATTTATGCACGCCTTTATCAGGAAATTACAGCTTTCACAGTACAGTTTTCCAAACTTGTTTAAGTTGATTTATGTCAAGACGTGCTAACAAACTGATATCTTTCCTGGATTAGAAAATATATGGAAAAAAAAAAAAACTAAATAAAAACAATTTTGTACTCTTAAAAATACATTTTTAATGATATGGTTAATGACATCTACCTGAACCAAGCCAATGAGTACTCCACTGCTTCACCTTAAACTGCTGTAAACAATGTTTAACCTGATGTGAAAGGTAAATAGGTGAATCTGTGTTTGAATACTCTGTTGCAGTACGACCCAGATGTCTGGAACAAGATGGTATACCTATTTTGGAATTGATTTTGAATTCAAAAGGGAAAATAGAAAAATCGAATGTTGAAACTGCAAATTTCATTTTTAACAAAATTATTTCAGTTGAACTTGAGTAAAAATAATTTTCCAAGCCAGTGCATTTAGTTCAAGTAAATATGGATTCGGTTTAAGCAATTTAAGCTAAGTTTGGGATGATAAAAGTTTCTGACTAAAATTAATCCCAATCCTTCTATTGGGTTAATCTGCCTCTTTGTAATGAAACTACTGATTCAGCATCTTCTCTACATGATTGATCTTGAATGTCCTTCACTGTAGAGAATTTGGCTTGTACCCCATCCTTAATTCTTATTTATCCGCCTCCCTCTCTCTCTCTGTCTGTCTCTGTCCGCCTCACTTGCTCATACTTTCCCTTTACATGCACATTAACGAAACATGCCGTGTTTCTCCTTGCCTGAAAGTCGTTTATCCTAATGTGGGAGGAAGTTGCAGCCTTAACCATCCTCCTCATGACTTATTCAGGATAATGTGCGACGGTGACGCTCTAATGGCATCCTGTTGGAGAGCCACTAACAAATGGCAGGCCTGCAGCGTTCACCCGGAGGCAGATTAATAAGTGGTGGCAATCGATAGAAGTGGATCAACCCCTGGGGTGTTCTGTGGGAAGGAAATCGGGAGGGACAATAGTACCTACAGAGAGTACATAATAGACCATATGTCTGTTTGAGCAGCTCAATGTATGTTTGTTTCATTCTGTGAACATCTTTAAGCCACCAGGGAAACCTGAGCAGAATGAAAGGAGTTGAAACATTTTTTTTTTACTCAAGGGGATGTCAGCAGATGCAAATGGAAATGGAAATCAGAGCCTCTTAAAAGTTTCCAGTCTTAAACTGTTGCAGTGTTTTTCTATTCATTCATTCACATGGATGCCTTGAATTCAGAGAAATACCCCAAAACTTGGCCCACATTTCACCAAGTGTTTGATCCGTCTGACCATTCTCTGTACTTCCTTAGTTGACTGTTTCCTCGTAAACATATTGACCATACGAAGTGAAAGTACAAAGAAGAACAGCAATTTGGTGGTTGGTCGAAAGAGAGAAAAGCTATCAATAAAACTACAGAAGCAATACACCAAGGGGAGCCGGCACTCTGAAGCGTTTTGCTTTTTAATCACCTCCTTTCCACTTTTTCCAAGTTAAGTTCTATACGATGACAAGCCAATTAACCTGCATCATTAGATCAGAAGGAAGCGCTTTTAAATGAAGCCACAAGCAAGAACTTTAGGGATGTTTTGCATTATTGATCTAGTGTCAGAGCCGGAAGCAGTGGTTGTCATTGGAGAGTTGAAGCAAGCTGGAGCGAATTACAGTAATGGCTATCTGTGCCATCTGAAAATCAGCTATCATTGTTAACCACTAATGGGCTGTAACATACTGTTAGTGTGCTAGCTAATGCATTGCAGATTAGCTGGATTTGGTTTCTTCCCCCTCATCTGTTGTTCAAAGATTTTAAGGACATTGCCTCTGTTTTGAACATACATGAATAGAAATATTCCTGCCACTTTCAGAACTACCGTTTCAGCAAAGGTTCACATTAGACCCATTGCAAGGCAGCCTTAATATAAGATTATAAGATTCAGTGCAAGCAAGTGTAGGCAAGCAGGTATGAACTCTTTAGAAGTGTGTCTTTCCAGGTAAAGCTGCTCACCTATAGACAAGAGTTTTTTCTCTAGCAGAGGACTGTTTAACTTTTGAAAATGTTGTCTGACTAATTTAGCATCTAAAGCAAAGTCAGTTAACGTTCTCCATTATCATGATTAGTATTCTGATGATTTGAAAAAGCATTTATAACACATACATGATTTTTTTCAAGCATTTTTTGTTGTTGTTTTGCCATGAATTGCAGCTCTGGGAATAATTTTGTAAAAATAAGCTCAGAGAGCTTCAAACATCTTCCTGCTACATCTGAGGAAGCTATTACTGATAACAACGTCATGCATCATTTTAAACTATCCGGACAAACTGTGTGGATTTACTGAATTGATGTATCAAGATCTCAGGCAGAAAGTTAGTCCTTTAAGACATATTTGTCTTCGAAATTGATAGCAACCTTCAGAATATGCCCAGATAAGTTACAAAGTTGATTACAAGGGTTAGTTACGTATGACTTCATGAATTTCTTTGCCAGGAGTTGGTGACATCACCTGATTATTGTCCCCTGTTGAATTATTTTTACTTTATTTTTGTTTTTTACACTTTGTTTTTGGGTCCGTTTGTTAGAAAAGTTCAGGGTTTCTGCTTTAAACCATACCAAGGGCATTTGACAGGTATGATATTGCATGAGCACAATGAGTAGGTAGTAGTAAGTCATTTCTTCAGCCGTGAAATTCCTCTCAACAGATCAAAGATCAAGTGTGAAAAAACTCAGAAAACATCGGATTTCAACAGGGATAAGACATGAGTATTGCTTGGCATACAATGTGGACGTTTATGTTGAGTGAAGCGACTCAAGAACTTACTTTCAGACTTGATAAGAGCTAATCGGGAATAATGCTTGGGGTTTAGTTAAATATGACCATGTGGTTTTTAAGGGGATTTTTTTAAATAAAAGTTTGTGACCAGGTCCTTTTAATGACAACAAAATCAGTCTTAAAAGTGACTATCAAAAATGCATGATTTCACCATAGTAGAAAACTTGTAGGAAGACTGAAAAACTGTGGGAGCAAAGTGGCCTAAAGACCAGATTAGGTTACATCAGTTTTGTCAGATAAATGAAATAAGACTCTATCAACCTTCTGCTTGTGGAAGGAGACCAAAAATGATTAAATAATTTCATACACTATAAAGACAACTATAACAAAAAATCTACAGAAATATTTTACCAAACATAGTAAAAAAATTCTCAAATACCAATAAATTTGGTGATTAAACCTGAGCTAAGAAAGGAGAAATCTAATCTAAATTAATCTTACACGGAGAAAATACATCATTTTGTTTTTAAAAAACAATAAATGTACATTTCTAGGTTGAACGTGTATTTTTTTGTAATTCATAAAGCACGACTGAGTTAGAAATCTTGACACATGTTCAAACTCAAACTGACCACCACTGACACTGGTTGGTTAAAGCTGAATACACTCACATGATCACCAAGGTTTACTCTTTCTTTCCTCCCGTGTTTCTTTTTAAACAGTTTTGGGAACAGTCTTTGTAGAAAACTTGGTACATCAGCCCTTAGTTTTATAATTTACTGCATCCTCCAGGTCTGCCCTGGAGGCAATTAATATTGACCATTGCTACACATTTATATACAATAAATAAATGATTGGTGAAGTCTGAGCCTCCTTCATGCATACATTTTTTATAATCCCTTTATCATTTTTACAACCAAAAACTCTGCCTAATAGCTGCTCAACTTTCCCATCCCTCATCATATTGTAAAGGGTTTGGGGAATACAATAAAAACAGTATTTTCTCACCTCATATGTATTATTAACTACAAGAAAGAAGATTCTCTCATATCTCATTAGCCGTAAAACTGCCTGTATAATAGTGTTTAATATTGCTCGATGCAGTGCTGTAGAGCGGTGCGCCCTTTTAATAGGACTGAGACTGATATCACGCCTTCTTCAGGTGTTAAAGATGTGAAATTCAGTGAGTGAATATATTGTTATGGAAGTCACGAACTCAGAGTGCAAAGTTTGCTCTATTTTTCCTCCACCTTCTTCACCCACATCTCTCACTTTAAAAGGCATATGGTTTTAGCGGGGGTAGAGCATGGTACTGAACTTCATTAGAAATGAACTACACGTGCCTCAACAAAGTGATATGTAAGCAAAAAAGAACCCCAGTTGTGAACATGCTGCTTTGCCATGGCACTACTTTCTGCATGTGTGCCACGAGCATGCCTCATTACCTTCAAAGAGCATTTTCAAACAGCATTTTGGGAGGCTTGCCAACATTTCTCTTTCCTCAGGAATTGTTCAAAACAATTTGGTTTGCCATCTTTATTTTTGTGATTTGAGCTCTAAATAATGAATGTTCTCTCTTCTATGCCTCATTGAGCACTCACAGTTCAGCGCCCCACCCGCATCCCCCTCTCTTGCCTGATTGTCAACAGCAAAGAGAGAGACAATAAAGATAAAGATATCATTGTACACAGGTCTAACGTTCAAGGATGAGGACTGCAAGTAATTACCAATAAAGGGCAAATCATTAGCCCCAAGGGGTCGCAAGTGCAAGAAATAACATATTGAGTGTCATTGACTGGATTAATCAATTTTACAGCTTCTTGTTTATTTTTTATTTGGATTTGCAGATTTGGTGTTTTAGGATCCCTGAGCTGCAGGACAGAATGAAGCATTCAGCACATTCTCTCAAATACATAAAAGTCTCGGAGTTATGCCTCTCTGTGGAGTTTGGAATAAACAGCGAAGCTGATGCTTCAGAAAACTGGAGCCGGAGTTGAGGATAAAACCAGACGTTAGTCTATTTTTTTTAAACATATCCTGGTTTTGCAGGATTATTGCCAAGCACAGGCCTTCAGCTAATGTTGCTCCATGCTCTGTTTCAAAACTTTTACCATGTCGGCTTCATTATATATCCAGAATGCACAGTCATGGGAAAAACAAAAAACACCCCATAATTCAATGATTTCAGAACTACCTTTAACAAAATAAAACTCTTTGAAAGTAGTAATTTTCAGTATGACTTTCAGTCTTCCATCGCTAAGGAGGAATTTTGGCACAGGATATTTCCAACCCTGCTTCATTGAGGTTTGCAGCCATTCGTTACTTACAACTCTGGAGTCGTATATATGTCTGAGCCTTTAGCTGTTTCAACTCATCGATTATTTTCTTTCCTATTCTATTTTGTTGTACATTTGCTGCTGCATGTGAAATCTATTTTTGTTTTATTGACTTAATGAAGCTGCCAGGCTTACATTTGACTAAAATTTGATTAAACTTAGACATGGTACTAAGAGTTTATGGTGATGTGCTTTGTAAGGCTATACTCATGTAATTGTCTGGTTTATCTAAATGCAACTTTGCAAACCTTAAAATTAAAAACACTGGACAGCCATGGGCATATGGGTGATTCAGGTTTGCCAAAACCTAGTCTATTTAGCCCTGAAATATCATGAAAATTGGTTTTATTAGCTCATATCTGGTGTTTAAAAGTAGGCCACAGACAGTAAAACTCACCAATGTTGAGTCCATCTCATTAAGAACTGAACAACAAAAGCCAACATTAGCCAACCAGATTTAGACATCAAGAGGCATTTTTCATATAAATGCCTGATCCTCTTTCATTTTTCAGCCATTCATTCATGTTCTTTAGACAAAAGACCATCATGTCATCTTTTTTATGTCTTTTCAACAGAATTTAGCTCTAGGGACATTGTTATGTTGTAATACGTTTAGAGAGATAAGGCCTTATTTCTGGAAGCCTTTACAAACAAGATTTATTCGTTCGGTCTTAATCTAATTGCCCTGTCATGAGCTCTAGCATTTACAGTAACATGCTAAACAAGCTCGTGGGTTTCTGAAAAGGTTCTGAGTCCTGAGTGGCTGAAGTGAATTCAGTCTGATCATCCCATCCTCTGGTGGATATATTTGTTATGACCATTTCCAAATAAATTAAACGATGACTTCAAAATTGTTTAGGAATTGCTTTTAGCCATCCTAAAAACCATATATAGTTGCATTGCTTCCCTGCTGCATTACTTACAGTGGGGAAAATAAGTATTTAGTCAGTCACCAATTGTGCAAGTTCTCCCACTTAAAAAGATGAGAGAGG
>JAUZNJ010040722.1:0-10273 GCA_034780135.1 Jordanella pulchra | reverse complement strand
AAGAGCAACAGGAATAACAGGAAGACAGGGGCCCAGCTCACATGAGCTGGCAGGCAGATCACAGATCCCAACACATGGGTTGTGCGCGCTAACCACTGCGACCCCTGCACGCCCATTCTTCACCTGTTTTTTTTTTTGTATTAATAGATTTTTGTCCTGCTGGAAGGTAAACCTCCTTCCTAGAATCCATTACTTGTATTATTTCATTCATCTTCCCATTAAATCTGAACAGCTCTCCGGTCTGTAATAGAAAAGGAAACAATACCACAGCATGATGCTGCTGCCGCCATGTTTTACCATATTCAGTGTACTGTGCAGCGTTAGGTTTCCACCAATCACAGAGGTTTGCTTGGTGACCAGAGCACCTACTTTCTTTTATATGACTGCAAACTACTTTTTAGTAATTTTGGAGATTTCTTTCAAATAAGACTTTTCTTCTTGCCCCTCTTGGATAAAGACCAGATGCGTATACTGGCTGCCAACCAAATGCCGTGACTCCAGGCTGCATTTTCTCCTTGCTACAAAACTTTGAATGGAGATTCAAATATCTGTGCTCTTAAAAATCAACTTTTAGAAAGTTTTTCAAAACGGTTTATTTTTGGGATGTCATAAATATTTTAATATGTTGTGTCTCCTGTCTTAATTTGGGTTGTTTAATAAAAGTAGTCGAGGAAACTGAGAATGAATGAAAAACTTTTTGTCTTTTCTTCCAACTACTGAGATGATTAACCAACCGTTTATTTATAAATTAAAGTTATGTCGCTCTGCTAATTACTGTAGCATTAAAATATTAATAAATGGGACATTTTATTAAAATATTCAATGAAAAAGTCATGTGTTGCAATAAACCATCCCTGGGATGATGCCACATGTCATAAATTCCTTGGTTTTTTTCTTAGTAAGCGTATCAATCTGAGAATTTTTAGTGTTTATAAAAATAAATAGATTTTTATAACACAGTCAAAAGTCTGTCCTATGCAATCATATTTAAAAAAGCAATTAAGAGACAGATGTAAGTTTAATTTAAGAGAAAATCTTTGGTTTAAGCCCAATTGTATCTGAGTGGTTCAGGGAAATGAAAAAAAGTACTACTCTCTGTCTGTCAATTAAAAGAAACTGATGTTTGTTTAAAATCAGAAATGAAAAATAAAATAATGTTACTGTGGCGAGGTGCAAACTACAGAGGGCCCGGGCAGGATTTGATCCCAAGACTCCCAGATGAAAGTCACACGCGCTGACCAGTCAGCCAAAGGGATATCCCCTTGGCCAAGTAACCGAGGCACATCATCAGTTGGAGACATAGAGACAGGACCCCACACTGTCACATCACCATGTATCTTTCAAAATAAGAAAACAAAAGTTCCCCAATGAATTACAGTAATTATCTAAAAGACACTAGCAAACACAATCCAGTTTTAACCTGAAGTCAGCTGCACCTTGACAGGAGTATGTAATTGGTTTCAGGAGTGTTAATATTATTTCCGTTTCTTGCAATTCCAGTAAATAACACCATATCTAGAACCATTTCCTGGAAAGAAAAAAAATCTGTAATGGATCATCTTTTACAGATCAGATTAGTAGGTGTGTTACATACTTTAAACAGCAGGTGGCAGCAGTAGACCAGGAAACAGAGGCTCAGTTGGATTATGAAGCTCTAAGCCTCTATGAGATGGCTTAATTTGCTGTCACATTATTCCAGTGACAGACTGTCTCCACACTTTCTCGTTGCCCTAACGTCTTATTTAAACCAGAAACAATGCATGATGCTCAGTCATGCATCTCAGCAGGACGAGCACAATCGTGACTCATCTAACTGTCCCATCGTGCACCTGTAAGTATCCAGAAACTGAGATTGTTTCCTTTTCAGTCACCGCTGCAGTATTTGATGACCTGATTAAACAAAACTAAGGTTGTCTTCTGAGAACTTAAGCAGTGCCAGATCCAAATGGCTCTGAAAGTGCAGCAATCTAAATACTCTCTAAAGAAGCTTATTTTAGACTCCAAAATTCCTCCCAGACACACACTCACTAACACACAGTCCTCCTGCCGTTCCCTGGACACATCATATATGCAGATTGCAAAGCGGTGCAAGCTCTTTGATGTGCATAGAACAGAATTCTAGATGTGCTTTATATAACCACCGGAGAGGAAAGGAAGGAAGAGTCGAAGAGGATTACCGTCAGTACTTTTCCTGTTTCCTTTTGTCTGCCTGTCTTTCTACCTTTTCATGTCAGCCTTGTCAAACTGGATGCTTGCCTGTTTCTGTCTCTCTCCATCTGCTCTTCCCCACTCTATATGCTGTTTTCATACTTTCCCCTTTTCTTAATGCAGAGTGAGGCTCTGCTGCTGGAAGCTTCTCTGTAGAATGTAGGTCATCTGTTTTCTGCAGCTCCCTTCACACCGACGTGGAGGAGGAGATGGAAGTGATAACATCTTTTTCTGTGTTTCTTCCTCTCCACCTCCTCATTTCTTTTGCCTGCACTTTGAATGAGACACTTCAGGGGCTCCCTGCGCTCTACCTGTGTCCCCTGTGTGCTCCGTGAAGTCTGTCTCTGTACACAGCCAGCTGAGTGACAGCTCTATTTGGAGAGTCTCTCTTCTGTGGCACAGGTGCTGCCCTGTCATGTAAGGGCAAATTCTTGCTGAGATGCCTTCATTTAAAAAGGGATTTATATTTAAGCATCTTTGAGAGAGACATAGTTCCCCTTCCTACAAATATAGCATCAGCTTGGCTCTCATTTTTTGCATTTCTGATAAAATTTGTTTACAAGATCTGATATTTACATCTAGATCCAAGCTCTTTATCCAGTTAAACAAAAAGATGATGTTTCTTGTTTTACATGACTCTTTTCCTGTGTGGCTGCTTAGGCAAACAGGTTAGATGACTGCCACAGATCTGTTAAAAACCATAAAAATTCATTTGACTTTATTGCTCTAGCACTTTCAGATCTAAAGACGTCATCCTTGATCAGCCGTCATGGGTTCTTGAGATCCGCTAGAGAAATTAATCTAAACAATAAATATTTATGTTTAAGAGCCTTATAATATAAATTAATTAAATATATGAATAAAACATCATCAAATCAACCAACAGAAACAAAAACAACTTGTCAAGGCATTCCTTGACATCCATTTAATACACACTGTGGAAGAGCCACAGTTCTGGTATCATTGGACTTCAGACTGATGCTGCTGATCACTCTATTTTATTAAAGTGCCTGAAAAACTGGGTCTGTCTTTCTTTTATAGCGCTGAATTCGTTCAAATCCCACTTGAATGCCAGGGATTGTTTTGTGTCAGTTGGTAACTTTACATTAGAAACCACAAACATCAATTACATGTGGCGTTCCCCACGGGTCCATCTTAGGGCCCCTCCTATTTAATAGCTCCATGCTACCCCTAACTGAGATTATAATAGACTTCAACATAAATTATCACAACTATGCAGATGACACATGCATATATATTACAATGTCACCGGGTAAATATGAACCCATGGAACTGCTGAGTAAACACATAAAATAAGTCAATGCATAGATGGGGAAAATTTCCTTTGGTTGAATCAAAAAAAAACGGAATAGTTTTTTGGCCAAAGGAAGGGCGTTTAGCATATAGCTCCAATTAATCCAACTAGAAACACCAATCCCCAATCATGCTCTAAATCTGGGTGTAGTGATTGATTGAGACAAAATACATCACAGACTTGTCATTGGATCGACAGCCAGGCCTTTCAGCTCTACTGGATGATATCTGCTCTGCAGAACTAGCACCTGAACCAAACGTAGGGTGAAGAAAAAGTTAAACATGGAGTTGCATTACAGAAAAAAACCCAGGTGATTTTCACATGTGAAATTCATGTACCACATGGGAAATCATACATGTTGATTTGGCATATGGAAAGTGCATATGATTCATATGTAATACACATGTGCCTCAAATGCAGCTCAGTTTTAGCGTCGTCACATGAAAGCTAAGTTTAAAAACTTTTAACTGTTTACATTTGTGATGGTAGGAGAGAGTCAGGTTTTACCCTAAAATCATTGTCAAGCTATCTGTCCAGATCCAGATATCCACTCAAGGTTGCCATGAAAACGTGAAGACCCTAGAATTCCACACTTTACAGCACTTCCTTTGTCCTCCGGATTCGTCGGCTGCATCCTGTTTGTCGATTACGTCATAGTGCTGCGCTGTGGCCTGTTCGGATTGGAAGACTCCTTCGTATGCAGCCGACGAATGTAGCCTTCTTTTCACCCATTTTGAAGCACAGGTTTAGTGTATCCTACGTAGCCTTGGGTATCCCGTGATTTATTGTGAGTTCAAGCAATCCAGCTACTTTGTGCTCAGAGGAAACGGGAAATGGTGAGGAATAGTGGTGAATATTGTAAATGCAATTTAATATAATAGAATAAAGTTAATAGCTCTGAAATAAATGAAAAAAATCTTCTTTAAAAGGTTATCGAGTCAGATATGTGGCGGTAATGTTTGGTTTATTGCTCTGTTAATGGGTTTAGCTGATATTTAAGCTCAGATTCCAACATCTGTGCAGTGAACTACTGATCTGATGTCTGCGAGGACGGTTCTGCTGCTGAAGCACCTCAACAATGAAATTCGCAACAGAACAACAGGAGGTAGTTCGGCATCCATTCTTTGCCTGATTTGTATATAAACTTTCATGGTTGCTAGGCAACAGAGCGCACACTGAGTGAGAGGAGGTGAAAGCCAGAGAAGGCTGGACCTGTTTGAATCTAGAGAAAAAACTATTCCGCCCTCCTTAGGTTTATGGCCCTGGAAGGACCCGGTCCAGGTAGAAGCGGACGCAGCTGATTAATCCAAGCAGGAGTGATTGTAAGATTAACATGGGTCCTGTGTCACTTCATTTCTATTCCCTAGCACAACAGAAAGTCAAGGGCAACCAAAGAAAAGTTCCCAGAAAACTCAGAATCAGAGTGAGCTTTAAAAGGCCAGGTTTGTGTGCACAAACGAGGAATTTAATTTCATTTATTTTCCATTAGTCTTGCATCAAATGCAACAATTTAAATAACCACCATGTTTCACAAGTCACATATGTGAACCTTTTCTTTCTGTTAAACACATTAAACCTTTCAGATGAACTTTATTTCCAGAAACTGCAAAAAAGCAGATCAAACTAAATAGAAAAATAAATAAAATAAACCTAAATAATACAGCCAGTATCTCTGACTAAGCCTTATAAAAGCTGAATGCAGCTGGAGAATAAATGTGCCTTGACAGCAAATACACTCCAAGTTTCCTTGAGGGAATTTACTTTTTCTTCCCCACTTAACCCTAACCTATAAATAATCCAAGCATAACTAATGTGTCTACATGTAACAGACAATTGAGGAAAGAAATCTATTTAAAAATGTCTCTTCTGTATCAGTTGGGTTTGGGTGTTTCTGCTGCTTATGCAAACAAATGTTTTTTCAAATGTTTCATTTCTATGTATTAAAAAAAATAGAATAGGATCTGAGCAGATCTGGAAACATTTTGATATTTAATTATTTTAGCAAAGCAGAACAAAAGATATTGATGGATCCATATGTGGACCCAAACCTTGGCTTTAGATGAAATCTTGAAGAAGAGTTGGATCAAAACCATGAAATGATGTTTGCAATAATACAGAAGCATCATTGTTTTTACAACATTGACCCAGTTTAGTTGTAAACATGTTTTAGATATTCATCTTTTGGTCTAATTTTAAACTTGTTTAATCTGTTATTTTTGAACAGCATCTCATACCAAACTGTGTGGATTAAGATGCCTTCAGATTCCAGGTTGCTGCTTTATTTTCACACCATGTCAGCGGTAAAACATGGGGGTGGCCGCATCATGCTATGGGGATACTTTTCTTTAACATGAAAAAGGAAGAGCATCAGGAGTGAAGCTGAATGGAGCTTAAAATTGCTGCAAAAGAGTCCCAGTCAAAATTCAAAGCTTAATCCAACAGAGAATCTATGGCAAGACTTAAAGCAGAGAATTCAGAGGTTCTCTGTCCAAACTGACCGAGTTTTGATCAAGTTTGAGTGAGTTCTAACATTTATGCAACTTAAAAAACCCTTTATTACTGTTTTTTATGTGGTGATAAACTAAGAAGATCAACTTATTACATTTATAAATGTAGTTCAAATTGATTTTCTTAGATGCTTCATACCAATGACTAAATGCCGCCACAGCAAAACTGATTGATTTGAAACTTCAGGGAAAAAAGTCCCAGAGCTCATGGAGTCCAACATCAAAATAACATCCTTCCTTTTCTTGTCTTTAATCCTACAGTATGTCCTTCCTGCTGTGCTTTATTAACTCCTGGGATGTTTTGGGTCACTGTCGATTTGTACGAAGCAGTGTGAGTCGCTCAGTTTTCCTTCGTTTGGCTGATTATGGGAACTCAATATATCCCGATGCTCTTTAGAAGTCGAACACCTCCTTCTCTCTGCTGTCACATCATCAATAAAACATTAATGATTCGGTTCCACAGGAAGCCCTGGATGGCCCTGTTATCTCTTGGACTAAAAATGCTTTGAATTGTCAACCTTTTCAAGTTCTCTCTGAGGGATATAAACGCCACCTTAACCCTCTTGGCATACATTTTCTATTTGGAGTTTAGTTTGCCTCTCCAAAATGTAGAATCAGGAAATCAGCCCCATAGAAACTTATAGTGAAAACGAAGGAGGCTAAAAGCTGTAAAAAGCCATCAGAGCCTGATCTGAAGAAATTGAAGAACATGATAGAAGTGCGATGATTTGGAGCTCCTTTTCTGTACGACCTCCTTTCACTGAAGGAACCATGAATTCTTCTCTCTACCAGACAAATCCTGAAGGTGAAGGTTTGGCCGTTCATTTAATTGGTGAAGTTTATCCTACTGGTGAAATGCTGCAGAAAAATGGTTCAAAACACAACAGAAAGTCCAGCTCTAAACAGACCAAATAAGAAAACCTCGGTCTTGCTGTGTCCTAGTCAAAGTCTGGACTTAAATCTATTTCAGAGGGTCTGACATGATCTTAAAACACACTGTGATCATAATGGCTAACTGGATATGTTCTCTTTCATCCTCTGACACGGGAGCTGCTTGGAGCTCGTCTGTCTGGCTGTGTCTTTTATGACGAGGCGCCTGTGGAGCTGGATGACAGTTAGCTTTTATATCTCTGCTTCTTTCTGTCTGCTTCTTTCTCCTTGAACCCCAGTCGGCCTCAGCAGATGGCCACTCACACTAAGCCTGGTTCTGCTGGAGGTTTCTTCAGTCATGATGGAGGGCAATAGTCCAACCCACATGCAGAACACAATCAGGAGAAAGAGGAATCAGGTTAGTTAAATTTATTGAGGAAACGGAACAAAATGTGATGTATAGGTCTCAGATAAAGTCTGGAATCCCAAAGTGTCTGCGAGCTGAAGGAGGATGTGGGAAGAGGACCCGCCAGGGAGGATAGGGTTGGGTTGCTGGAGACCGGGTCTGCACAAGAGGGGGGTGCAGTCCTGGATAGGCCGGCTGGAGGTTGGGCTGTTTCAATGAGGGGTTTGTTGGAGGGCGAGCAGGAAACCGGACCGTGTGTCAACCGGGGATCAGGCTCCACAAGAGGATCTCAATATAGGTATGACACTCCGGCGCCGGAGAACTGGCTCCCCACTCCTCTTATGCTGGTGTTGATCAGGCTGATAACGCACAGGTGTGCAGAGACCACCCGCCTCTAGAAGCTTCCTCCTGGTTCCCCCTGGTGGACAAAACCCCCTAAGGGCAAAAAACTCCAGCACCCAACATCTTCCTGTTAAAAGGGAGTTTTTCCTCTCCACTGTTGCTACATGCTGCTTAGTGTGAGGGATTGCTGTCGAGTCAATGATTCGATGCAATCAGCTGGTTTTCTTTAGACAGAAAACTTTTAACTAATCTGACTGTGATTTGATTGAATTGTCTTTGTGAAGAACCTTGAGATGACGTGTTGTGATTTGGCGCTATAGAAATAAACTGAATTGAACTGAATAGGGCAGAACTCCTCCTGGGTCCGGGGTGTCCAAAGTGCAGCTGATTTTTACAGGCTGGATACCAGAATATAGGAACATCTGGATTGATGTTTATAAAACGTTATTGTGAAAATTCTTTTTGATATGAAGCTTTTAAAAAACTTGAATTAGACAATGTTAGCTTCATCACAAAGTCTTGACTTTATTTGGATTTTTTCTAAGGTTAAAAACAATCATAGACATCGAGTCACTTTAACTGAAAAGAAGATGGGTGGGGTGGGGGGGTCTGTTTATTATAGTCGACTAAAAAAGCCCCTGAAAGTCAAATCTATGTGGTTGGTGTTGTTCACATCCAAGAACAAAACAAAGTTTAGACAAAGATCACAACATTTTATGCTATTTTTGCTTTACCGGTTGACATGTACTGATTAATTTTTTTAGTCAAAAACATGATCTAAAACTTTAAATATACCATTAAGATGTAAATAATCAAAAAATAGATTTTGTTTTTTTAAAAAGAAAACAAAAACAAAATTGGGGGGTGGGAGGTTTGGTTCAAGTACATTTTTTCCATTCATAGATAAGATCTTCGTTTCTAACATTTTTTTATTTTATTTACTTTGGTTACTTATGTTTAGTTAAAAAAAAAAAGTTCTGAGATCAATCTGCATAAACAGAACGTTTACAAGTGTTCCCTGTGTCCTGATAAACCTCGGTTATGTAACGGTAAACATAGTGCTGATGGTGCCTCTGCGGTAGCACATGCGCTCGCTGACCTTTGACCTGTCAGGCGCTGATAGCACTCATCTTTCCTTCCTTCTCTTTGAGCAGCTGAAGCAGGCGTCGACATTCATGGCTTCACTCAGCCAGAACACGTCACACCTTACCGCTCCTCTTCATCCATCCGGCGCCTCCCTCCTCCTCTACCTTAGATGATGTACAGTGGGCTTGCTGCATTGAGGTGCTTATTTTTCTCCTTCTATCTCTCCCCCCATCGTCTTGCTGATTTCTTTGAGGGAGTAGTGGGGAGTCACTGCTTGACTCATTTTCTGCAAGCGAATATTATCTAAATGCCTTTGGGCTCATGACCATGAAGCATCATTGGACACAGTGGCCGGCAGTGGATGAGCTGATGCTCTGCCCCTGCTGACACAATAGTTTGGCTAGATGAAGATGATGCTTCTTGGCCGCTTCTCTTGTGCCTCTGTGATATGTACTAGTAAAGTAGAGTGTTATGGCTCATTTGTAGCAATGTACACATCTGGGTTTGAAGACTTTCATTTCAACAATGAGATGTGGTCGACACCACTTAAAGGCAGAGGAAAGAACATCAGGCTCCAGTGTCGCTTTAACATATATGAACAGAGTTTCAGGCTCCATTGGAGCAATGATTTGTCCTGTAGGGTGTAATGTTCATATGGAGGGAAAGCATCACTCTGCAAGGACAAGAGTTCAATCCAATTTATTTTCAGGTTGGAGAACCAACCTTTACAATTTTAGGGGGTTTCTCTTTCAGCTTCGACTCCTGGAGAGATCTGGAGACTGTCAGGTTGGAAATTGAGCATTTGTGAACATTTCTCAAAATCTGTTGTCAACTGCTATTGCATATTCGCCATTATATTTAACTTAGACTTTGACAAGGCCATTCTAAGAGGGGTATTCCCTGTCCTAGGCCATTCCAATGTGGTTGTATTTTTTACAGGTTTTTTTTTTTTTGGCACTTATCTGCTCAATTTAAGAAAAATACCCTTTGTTCAAGACAAATTGATTTATTTACATTTCAGTTTTTGCACTGATAATCCAGATCTCTGTTGTGTCTGATAGCTAATATCAAGACTGCTTTGGCGTATTTTCAGCAATAGCTCTTTATGTACGCGCATGAATGATAGTTTTCCTGTCAGCGGTTTTCTCCCAGCCGAGCTGTGGATCTCTGTAGCTCCTCCATGGATTTCATGGATCTCTTTTTTCATGACTTCCCAATTTAGATGGACGGCAGTGTTTTGCTTGGTTTCCACCTGGACTACATATTGTTCTTCCTTATGTTTCTGATTGGTTCCTTGGTCTCCATGATGCTTTTTGTTTCTAATGTTGTAATTAAACCTGAGAGGCCTTTCAAAGAGCAACAATTTCCCCTGAGATGAAAGCAAACACTAGCTACTAATTTGTTGACTTCTGATAGAAATCACACTTTTCATATTTTCTGTACCTACAACAATTGGGTTGGTTGGATGGATGGATGATGGATGGATGGATGGATGGATGGATGGATGGATGGATGGATGGATGGACGGATGGATGGATG
>JAUZNJ010040721.1:0-10273 GCA_034780135.1 Jordanella pulchra | reverse complement strand
TGAATTTCCTTCAGAAAATATTCCACTATATGTACTTAAACTTCATGGGTGCCAATAATGGTGAGCAGGACTGTATGAAGGTCAACGCATATCTGCCTTACTTGAATTGGTTGTTCTCTTGTCTTTGCCATACTGACTAATTGGTAAGAGAATTCAGCCTCTGCGTCACGTCATATTTATACCCCAGGAAAACAGGAAATCATGAATTACTAATTAAAGTTCCTAGATACTCTGACCAACTTTAGCAAGTACAGAAAAATACATTTAAAGGAAATCGATTACATTTTTAGGGGTGCCAATAATTGTGGGACACATGATTTCATGTTTTTTATTTTCTAAATGTGTGGTTTTATTTTTACCACCAAAGTAATGTACTTAAATAAAAGGTTGGGTTTTTCTCTTTTTTGCATTTGTGTTCTTTGTTGTTTAAAAGAAGAGGTGAATTTTTTTAAATCCTCGACCACATCTTAAACAGGAGTGCCAATAATTGCAGAGGGCATTGTAAATTAAAGGCGCTGATTCAAAATAACTTCAAGGTTTTTTACTTTATGATCTGAGATCTCTATAATATCATCCAGACAATTTTTGATCCATTGCCTAGAGCTCTAATCGTTAAGGTTCTAGTAACTTTGTTTAATGTGGTCACCTTATTGGTGGACATGCAAGTGTTGATCCTTTAATATCAGGATAAAAATCTGTATTTTCAGTGTTTTGTCTTTTCTTTTTTTTAAGCTGATGGAGCCAAGTGGAAGTAGAATCAAGAGGGTTAATATCTTGAAGTGGGGAAAAGGTGCCCCTTGGTACTAAGAGCTAATGGAGACGGTGGTCTCACCAGGGAGAATCTTGAACCCTGGCCCCTTTTTGTAAAAGCTTTGCCCTTGTGGCAACCAGTCACAGGGAGGGGCCGTATCCGGGTGCAGCCTGAGTGAACATCTGTTTGTACTCTGGCAAAGGCTGCAGAGGTAATGTAGCCCAGTTCTTTCCACATCTCTCAACAGGCTGCAAAGCTGCTTTATCTATCAGTGTACTTTGAGCTGAAAGCTCCCAAGGTGACACAAAGGCTGGACGCTGGAGCGGCAGCGTCTGTCTGATGTTAGGGGAGCTGCCCCCACGTGCAGACTCTGCCGCCGCCTGCTCAACCTTTTGTAAATCGGAATTTCTTCCCAATGTCAAGTTGTTCCCAATCAATACGCACAAAGCAGACACCTCGACAGACACAGATAACCGCTGCTGGCCGGCTGTATCTGCAGGCTGTAGAGACTGTCACCCTGTCATAATCTGATCAATAAGCAGAGGATGTCCTGGCTCACTCTGCTGTAACACGCGGGGGCTTGGCATCCCCCCCTCCCAGCAGCGAGAGGGAAACTGCCCAGCAACTCCCCAAGGTGGATGAATCGGAGATGTTACATGTGAACTGGCTGTCAAAATGATTTTGTCATCTCCTCTCCTTCCTGGTGTTTAAAGATGCTGACACACTGTGTTTTGGGTACCAATGTCTTGTTGAAACCGATGGAGGCTTTTAGCCTTTCTTTTTTTTAGGACTCCTTTTATCCATTTAAGTGTTCGCTGAAGTGTTACAATTTCCTGTCACCTGTCACTGATGTCTCGTGGCACTTTCTGCCTGCTCACAGTTTCCTGTCAGACCATCTAATCTAATATTTCTCTCTTTTTTTCTGCTAGTTGGTCAATAAGTAATATTTAGCTCCTTGGTAGGTTTGATAAAAGATTAAATCAGATTCAAACTGAGTCAGCAGGTTCTGTTTGTTTTTGTAGATGGGATTAAAAGGCAATAGCTTGTACTTTAACTCCTCCTGACCAGTAAGTGGCTCACTTTCCGCTCCAAACCACTTAACAGTTCCACTAAAGCTAATGCTAACCAAACCAAACATTCAACTAACCAGTTTAATTACAGAACATATGAAACAATGATTTCTTTACGACATTTTCTATGAAATTAAAAGTTTCTTTGCATTTCTCTTTGCAAAAAAGAATTGTTTTGGTAAAAACAAAAGTTGAAGCTATGACGGTTAGTGTGACTGAAGGTAACAATCCTGAGTAAAGGAGGCCAGATCAGATTCAGCTTGAGCTCATTAAAGTTTCAGAGGATGCCAGAGGGAGAATAGGGGAGTCAGTGCACTGCCAGGATCTGTTTCCTTTCACTGTGGCTTTGTCAGTTTGCTCCGTCCAATCAGAGACAGGCCTGCTGTTGACTGGCTGCTCTCTAATGGGGCGAATGCTAACTTATTGGAACTTGATATAAAGAACATTGTACACCAGCGTCATGCTTCTATCTCCTTTCACAACAACTCGCTTCAGGAAAATCAAACTTTTTTATCACTTGAGCAAATATGAAATAATAATAGCAATAAGTCTGTCATTATTTTGAGTTAAAAATGTAACTTTAAAAGCATCTATTCCAGATCCTGATGCTTATTACTTTTTTTTCATTCCTTTTTGTTATTTTCTTTCACCTAACTTGTTCTTTTGTCCATTTGAATCATACAGGGAAAGATTTTTTTCAAACACCCAGTGATAAAGACAATCTTCTCATCATTTAAGTTGAGTTGTTTTTAACCAGTGCTTTAATTGTGCTTGTTTTTTCCCAAGCCTTGGTCCAAGCAGACCTCTGGGGCTGCAGGTACTTACTGTCCATTCCTCGGTGCTCTGATCCCCACAGTGTTTTGATCCTGCTGCAGTCTGACACATGACCACACAGACCCCTGGATGGGCATTAGAGCAGGCTTCAGCAGATCCAACATCTGTGCCTCGCAGCACTGCCACTGCTCAGATCAGTCATTAAATCAGAACACAAAAAGTAACTTTACTTGAATGCCTCAGCATAAATATTTGATCATGGCTGAGAATAAATCTTTGCCGTTTTGTAGCGTTTCTTCGGCTCCTCTTATAGATCTTCCTCGCCTCTCTCTCTCTCTCTCTTGCTCTGCTGTTTGGATACAGGCACATGCTTGGCTTGGTCATTTGTGAAATGGATCTTATGAATTTTTTAGAAAGATTCATAGCTACAATCAGACCTGGTTAGGACTCTTTCACAGAGCTATATCTCACTGTGTCGTACTCACAAATCTTTTGTTCATTTTGCATAGATAATATAGAGGCAGAAAGAGGTTTCTTATGTTATTTTGACAAAAGCATTAAATGTTCTGGGATCATAACTCATGTTCCTTCATAGCCTACATGTTGGTTTTGGTATTCAAGTAGAATAGTGTTGCACTGAGTCTGTTGATGTGGATTTATTGTGAAATTAACTTTATTCTGGTCCACAATAAGTCCAATGATGACTGATTAAGTCTGTATTTCATTGGATCATTAATTATATGTCTGGATTTCTGCCAGTTCTGTCTGGAAGCACACAGATCTGCTGCCATTACTATGTAGGTCAGAAGTGGAGAAGAGCAGAAAGAACAAAGGTCTGGTTGTAAAGTCAAATGAAGTGTTGCATATAGAGCAAATGAAAACACGCTCCCTTCACTGTTAGAGCCGGATACTTCATGTACTGATTTCTTTTACTACTTTCTTTATAAGAAGACACCAGGCTGGATCGGTTCATCTCTACCTGCAGGTAATATGAACTGGAAGAACACCTTCCAGTTTAAACCAGTTTATCAAATATGTAATCATATGTAAAATCAAAATATAACTTTAGAAATGGAGTTTACAGAACAATGTTATTATACATTGCATTAAGAAATAAAATGGGTTGGCAGAGACCTTTCTGTGTGGTATGTCTGCGTAGGTTTCCCCTACCAGAAAAACATGCTGGTCCGGTCAGGTCAGCCATTAGTGGCCGTGTGTTTAGTTGCAGCAGCTCAGGCTAACCCTAAAATCTGATCGGGAAATTTCTTTGTAACTATAATGACAAATAAAGTACTTTTGCCTATTCAGAACTCCTCAGGTGGAAAAGTTATATTTTCACCGGGTTTAATTCTGTAAAAAATATTCTTTCAGGAACCTTTTACCATCTGATTATTAATCGATTGTTTGAAAAACATAATCAACAGATGAATCAATTAGGATAATAATCGTCAGCTGCAGCCCTACTAACCTCTAGTGTTTATTGTTGGATCCAGGAGGACAGAGTCAGCAGCCTTTCGGTGACTTAGGTTTGTTTTGTTTTCTTTCATTAAGAACAAGTCATAATAAATGTGTTTTGATTTCCTTCTTTGATTCAAACTTAACTGTTCTATGATTTTTCTTATTACCACTATTTGCTTGGGTGTCCTCTGTTTGTCAGGTGAGTTATTAGATCAAATGTTTTGTTTGTTCTTTCAGTTGTTTGTTTCACATTTTTGTCTGTATTTAATTCTGTCTTTGGCCTATTTTATGAGCTCACTGTTTCACTTTGACAATTTAATTTTTTGGAATAAAAAAAAAAAAGAAAACAGTTTTTTTATACCTGTAGTCCTTCACGTTGGCCTATTCTTTCACCTCTGGACTTTTAGAAGTTTTTCTACCAACGTTCCAAATATGACCACAGAATAATAAAGTTAAATGATACCTTTTTGACTGTAACCATTTGTGACTACAGAGTTTTTTTAATTTTCTAACTCAATCAGTGTTTAAAATCCAAATCTTAGCTCAGTTTACGGTTGTTAGAGCCTTCTAGCATTCTATCCTAATCTCAAGCTCTCAATGGTCTCTCTGAATGAAACGGAACAGGATCAACTCACTAAAAGGCTGTCAAGCTCTCATACTTGTCATTTAATGCAGATTATCTTTTCTACAAGTCAAGAAAAAAACAATCAAACATTCAAGGAGCTTCTTTTTATGGATCCTTTTAACCTGCAGAGCCTTTTAACATCACCATGCAGGATTCTTATGTTCTTTGATACGGGCTCAGATCAGACCAGAGTCAGAGGAGGGAGGACATGTTCCTATGCAGAATGTGGAAACAGCCATCGAGAGGCTGGGTTGGGGGATGGGGGGGTCTGCTAATGAGAGGCGGTAGTGCAGCAGTCCTGACTGACAGCTCACATCCAAATAGTGCAGTGATATGTGATGCTAAATGAAGCAGCTAAACATGTCTTTAAATGAGTGGCCGGCCTTACAGAGCCTTTTCTCAAACCTGCAGCCCCCCCACCCCCCGACTGAACTCATGCTGTTCAGGGCCTTTTGGACCCCAGAACAGAGCCCAGCTAATGGAAAGCTTTCAAGGAAAACGTCCGCAGAAAGATGTCCGCTATCGTTTAAGCCCCCCCTCCCACACACACACACACACACATAAACACAAACCACACAAAATCCATTCGAACTGGGGCGAGAAACTTCAAATAACACCATCCACACCCTCCACAGCCCCTCCCACTGGTTGAAGCTGCGGTTACATCCTCACAATAAAGTATCTCATGTCTACAGCAGCTGTGATGAAAATACTTACTGTAATAAAAAATCCAGCAAAAAGGTTTCAAACTGAACTCATTTGATCGGTGGACATTAAAAACCAGAAATAGAGACTTGTGATAATGAGACCAATTCTATTGATTATTCAACACCAAGTGGTTTCAATGGAGGCCCAGTCTGCAGCAGGATGCTGCATATCTTCTATCAGCCTGTTGTGAAGAGTCTGATCTCTTCCTCCATCATCTGCTGGGGTAACAACATCAGAGCAAATGACTTCAGAAAAGCTGAATAAGCTGATAAAGAAGGTCAGCTCTGTTCAGGAACGTATGGAGATGATCTCGCAAAAAATAATTCTTCACAAAGAGAAGAACATGATGGACAACAGGGAGCATCCTCTTCATCAGACACCAACAGTGTCTTCAGCAGGAAGTTGCATGACTAGTCACCCAGCGTATCCACCTGGTAAAGAGCTGGTAGAGCTTGATTTCAAAGGGGGAAGTAAGAGGGTCAGCCTCATCAGGTTGGAACCAATCAGATATCTACAGACGGGATGGAAAAACTCCAAGCTATGCGCTCTGCTTTTGTAATTTTGTAGTACGTGAGACATGTCAAGCCAAGAATAGCAAATCCTTTTTTTTAATGACACAAAAGTTGACTGTTGAGGTTTTAAAGTTAGATGAGTCTCACTTAGGTAGTCAGAAAGGGCATCGTTACAACACTGCTCCGCTGCTGTTGCCATCTTGCTGTTATGCTAGCTGGAAAACATAAAGCCACTGTGACACATCGTAAAGTCCCGCCTCCCATGCTGTTTCGGGGTGGCAGTGCCCTAAAGCTGTCAACATCTTCCGACAGTAGGCTGACAGGAAAGGGGGTGAGACATGCAGGAAAGGACCACAAGCCGGAATCGAACCTGGGTCGCCCGCGTCGAGGACTAAGGCCTCCATACATGGGTCGTGCGCACTAACCACTGCGCCACCTGCACACCCAAGCTGTCAACATCTTGATTAAAAAACTGCACAAGTTACTGAATCATTTAGTTTCCTTATTTTTGCATTGAACTGAATTGAATTGTGTGTTTTTCTCAGAGGTAGGTAGATTACTGAAATAGTTGTACTTAAGTAAAAGTAGCACTACTTCATGTTTACTCAAGTTAAAAAAAAAAAAAAAAAACGGCCTTTGAAGGAATGACTCCAGAGTAAAAAAGTATTTGGTAACAAAACTGCTAAAGCACTGAGTAACTGATCATCTTACTTGCCATAATGATTTAATATTTAACAAAGTTATGTAAAATTGAACAAAATATTCAGTGATGAGCAAATTATGAGATTTAAAAATATATGTATACAGTAATCACCCAATAATGAATGTAGGCCGAATGAAACCTTTTTATTATTAAATTTCTAATTTTTCAGTATGTAGAAAAGGTTAAATACTCTATGTTCATTCCAAAAGTTAAATGTAAACACCTCTACCCACCTGCGTTTGCACATGTTCTGATGCTTTTGTCACCACGTTTGTTTTAATAGGAAACAGGCTGCTGTCTTTGTTTTAGAGTTTAAAAAAACCGAACTGTTTTTTTTCCCCCTTTTCTACGTTTTATTTTTGCTTTTTTTCGTATTCTATGGTCCTACGTTGAGCTTTCATTGACTGTGTTTGGCCTCCGACACACTGGAATTGCTCAAGGGTATTTCTGTTCCACTGTCTGATTCGTTCTTCCAAATACAATAAGGTGCCACCTTCATTTGTTCAAGCATGTAATTAACAGCATGGCAGCCATCACACTGTTTTGGTTGGAGATGTATGGAGTGACTCGTCTGAGTTATAGCAAACCAGTTCTGGAAATCCAAAATTCAGCCCAGCAAAAAAAATAACAACAAAACACAAAACAAAAAAAAACAAGAGGCGTTGAAAGGGTTTATTGAAATTCAAACTGCAGCAGGTCAGAAGGAAAACTCCAGCAGCACGAACACTATGGGTCGAGTGATCAGGTTGGTGGCAGTGAAGCAACTCTGGAAATCAGAAAGACTCAGACTGAAGAGCACTAACTTCTTCTGAATTTTGATCCCGGTTCCTCTCGAATGAGAACAACTCCACAGAATAGGCAGAACTTTCTGAAGGAGAACTCCATCCCAGCTGTGAAGCAGGTTGAGGTAAACTTCACAGTGTGGCATCATGAGACCAGAACATTATGGAGAAATAGTGAAGAGTGAAATCTTTCAAATACAAAAGAAATGTGTCTCAGTTCCTAAAATCTAAAAAGAAAGTTTAGAAAATCTCATCATTCTGACAATTATCAATTGGAGGTTTTAAAGATGCTCCTCTTAGCTGACCTAAACAGGAAATGTTTGGTCTAATTTAACATCAGATGAAGAGAAAAATATGTTTTTAATGTCCTGTGTATGGAGAGATTGGCTTCTCAAATGTTCCACAAAAAGAAGAGCAGAAAAATAAATGTCTTATTATATTCATAGAGCAGGAGTCAATGGATGAGAGCTGTTCTTAAACCATCTCTGTCTGGTCAAACTCTGTCCTCATGTAGAAGAGGCCACCAGCCTCCACAGATCTGAAAACCTCCGATCTGCAGATGATAATCCCACCTGTAGAGCCTCTCATCCAGTCCATCCGATCCAACAACAACCTTCATGGATCCTGACTCTCTGCAGCTAAACCAGCGACAGCTACCACTGACATCATAAAGAAGATGAGCGTTTCAAATCAAACATTAAAGGACTAAATACTGAAAAATCCTCCTGGGAGGGTTTCACATAATCAACAGAGAGATGTTCGATAACCTTAAACCTAAAAGAGTCTGACTCCATGCTCACATCTAGCAGGTTGGTGGCCCAAATACTTTTGTGTCATAAAGAAAACAAAACATGCTCACTGAAATGGAGGAATAGATGACAAATTATATTTGTAAAGTTAAAAAAAAACTATAATCTTATTTAGAGGCCTGATATTGGCTACACTGACCTAAAGAAAAAAAGTACTTTTAGAAGTAGTTTTACTTTACCATACCAACCAGTGACTTGAGCTGTTCAGAGATCAGCTGAAAATAAGGTCAACAGTAGATATTGAAGCTTTACAAACACACATCCATCGCCTACCATAAAGCCTGTTTTTAAAACGATGTTGAAGAAAAGATTTTCTTCTACCTGCATTTGTCATTTTTGTTATGTTATGTTATTTCATTTTATATTTTGAAATAACAGAATTTGCACATGATTCTGTTTGATTGCATATTTTTAACATTAAATTAGGCATTTATGAGTCAACAATAACTCAGCACTCCAGAAACCATTTTATCAACTACTTTTAACTGTTACTTGAGTAATTTCCTGGATGACTAATATCTGCGTTTACTTGAGTAAAGAGAATGTTAAAGTAGTGATATTTGTGGGTTATTTTCCCAGGTTGGACTTTATGTCACATGGTTTCAGCTGCAAACCTGAGCAGCTTTGCCTTGATTCAAACACGACCTTCTATTAAATAAATGCATCACATCTCCTCATTAAGTCACACCAGCTTCCTGAGTCCTGCGGCAGAAAATCCCACTGTAAAAAAAAAACATTTCTTAAAATTAACAAATTTCATTGAATGTGTTTAGCAGAGGTGGGTAGTAACTAGTTACATTTACTTGAGTAACATTTGGGGAAAAAATTACTTTTAGGAGTAGTTTTACCGTGCCTTAATTCTTACTTTTACTTGAGTAATATTCTTATAAAGTATTGCTACTCCTACTTGAGTAAAATCTCTAGCTACTTTGTCCTCTGTCAGTAATTTGAACTGTTCCAAGATCAGGTAAACGTACAGTAAATAGTAGATTTTATCAGTGAAAGTTATTCATCCTGTGCAGTTCTCACTGTAAGGAATTGATTTTCTAAGTTTTATGTGTTTTATGTGGAAAAAAGATCATTTGGTAAAAGTATTTCTTCCACATTATTTTTATAGTCAGGACATTTATTTGTGTTCTTTATTTATTTCTTTAAAATACCAATTTTTGCACATAAAATCTTTTTGTTTGCATCGTTTCTAAACATTAAATCAGATGACAGTATCCAACAGTTACTCAGTACTCAAGTAGCTTTTTACAAAATACTTTTTAGTTTTACTTCAGTAAAAAAAAAAAAAAAACTTTGAAGAAATGCTATTCTTACACTACCCACCTCTGGTGTTGTGCAGGTAAGTAACACAATTTACTGATGGAATAAGAGGACTGATGTTACAAATAAGAAAAAAAAACATCTTATCTTAATTTTATTGGAAAAATCCTCACTCTTTGTTCTTCTCTGTCAGTTCAGTGGTTTTTAGAGCTTGATCTGTGTTCATGGATGTTCTTCCTAATCTGTCTGACGTCCTCCAGGCTTCACAGAGCGTCAGAAACTAAAGGACACACAGCTGGATTTAAGTGAAGTTGTTGGAAGCAGATATTTTAACTCTCTCAGGCTAAAAACCAATCAACACTAAACCTCTAAGACCTAAAGCATCTGCTCCAATAAGAGTTTCTCTAAAGCATTCATGGTTCTATTTTATTGCAGATTTATCTATTTGCCGATTTTATTTGATGTGAAAATTAGCAAAAGAAAAAAAAAGTGTGAAACGTTCCCATTTTTTGAAGGCACTGAGGCCCAGTTATCGGCCTGGAGAGGTGGACCGTCCTTGTCTCTCGCCTGTCATCATGTCTCCAGTTATTATTTTCTTCTCTCTCATCCTGCTGCCGTTCCTTTGCTCCATCATGAATAATTTGTGTCCGCGCCTTGTTGCTTGATGACAGCTGTGCAGTTGGTTTGCAGTCTGTTTTTCAGATCAGGTGAATAATGAATAACCCTGTGCAACAAAAGAGCTGTGTCCTGTGTGAGCCTCGGCTTCTCCTCCTGTGTCGCAGCTCGGTTGGCGTGTCAACCGACCAACCAAC
>JAUZNJ010040719.1:0-10274 GCA_034780135.1 Jordanella pulchra | reverse complement strand
ATTTGTATAACAAAGTGGAGAGTACAAAAAAAAGGAGAAAACTATCCCAAAACTTTGCCTCAAATAAAGAGCTAGAGCAATTGGGTCTTCTAAGAGAAAAATAGTTTAACATTTCACACAAACAAACTTGTGTAATGGATCCAAACTCTGCCTGATTAAAAATACACAAACCATGCTTTAAAACCATGTCTGTGACGAAAAATAACTGTTTAATTTAACTCTTTTAAATCTGCCCAGGATATTAGACAAATATCCCAAAAAATTAAGTGGCATTGTCTGTATATATAAATATATGTAAGCCCTTTTGTAGAATATTAAAAATTCTTACTTGTTAACAGAAAGGTTTTTAAAAATCTTTGCTGTTTTTTAGTATTGTATATAAGTACCCAAATGGCTGCAGGGACAGAATTTTTGGGTACAGCATTTAGGCATAACCATTATAAAAGGATGGAAAGCACAGCTTTACAAAGAGCAAGAAAAGTATACTCTGATGATTACTGATCAGCCACAAGAAAAGAACAGAAAAAAAAATTAACTGGATTGCATTTGGGCCAATATCACCATCATTTCACAGAAAGAAACAAACAAAAAACCTGAATCATATGCACTGTTTAAAGAAGCCAGCCAGTGGAAAACATGCCTCACAGAAACACAGATGTGAACATCACATTGCATCAATATCAAGAAAGGGAAAGCTGATCCCTCCGAGTCCCATGGGGATTCATTGAAACTGTTTTAGTTGTAAAAAGAAAAACATGCACATGAAAACACACTCAGAAAAAACAACACACTTTTAGTCAAATTGTTTTAATTATAGGACTAATCAATTCAAATCAATGTTTTTCAGTTCTAATGAGAGGTGGACAATCCAGGGGTTTGGAGCAAAGCCCAGATGAGTGAAGTAGAAGCCAGTTGGCGTGTGACGTCACCATCAGAATGAGAGTGAGAGCAGGAACTTTGCAGGTGAGCTAGACTTGATCCCTTGAGGGGAAAGGCTTCACTTGTTGTTGGGAGGGCAAAACACACAAACAGCTCTGACAAGGCAGGCTCAGAATGTCATTAATAATCTGGCTCCAGACTCTGGTCTGAGGCAGGCTTGTGTAGACAGAGGTGCAGGTGGAACTGAAGGGCTTTAGTGGCTCAGTAGGATGTTTGACATGTTTTGTCATATTAAAGGGTGCCATATTTTCCAGCTTCAATTTTATCTGTGTTTCTGCATGCTGTTGCTGATAGCTAATCAATTTTTATAGGCAAACACTAGATATTATTCAAAGAGGAAAGGATGTAAGATACGTCAGCTAAGAGCCAAATGCTGGTAAATAGTGATGTTGCTATGACTGAAAATCTAAAGGCAAGCAATAATACATAACACAATCGCAAGATAAAAGTAGTCATGGGAAATCTTGCATCTTGAAGATGACTCAAACAAAAAATTCATAAGTTGTCTAATTTTATAAAAAAGAAGTTTTAAAAAATAATGCCCTTGAGCAGCAGCTTTGAATTTAATAAACATAACACCACCTATGGTTTGAGAAGCCTGTTTTAAAAGCCCTTTTCCCTCTAATTGTTGCAGTCAGTTATAAAATTGCACATTTAAGTTAATACAATTTAGAAAATATTGCAATTTCTTCTCAAGCTCTCACAAATTTCAGTGATACGTGGTCCAATTTCTGTAACCAAATGCTTCACCAAAGCAGCCTACATTACATTCATGAACATTTCAGTGATTTTATGAGATTTACCTTTAAACTTATTATAAGTCTGTCTTTTAAGTACATGCTATGGATAAACTCCACTACAGTAATATAACTGTTAACACGTTATCCTGAGGAACAAAAATCTGTTACACCACAAATGTTATTCAACTGTTCATTTTCTTATAAGATGTGATTTGGCCCCAACATTTCAAGTTAATGCTAAAACATAGCAGCTGGAAGGAAAATTGTTATTTAAATGAACATTTAAATATTTTAAATAGACTCATAATAAAGATGTATCAAAATATATTTAGCTGAAGCCAAATAGTTTAGAAAAACAGAAAATAAAATAAAATAATGCTATGAATACTTATAAAATAGTTTACCTGATCATCTGCAGCACACTTATCAGTCTATAGAACTAAGTCCTGTACAAAAATAATGAGGTGAGCTGAAGAAAGGAGAACACAAGGGAGGATCTAAGACTGTTTAACAAAAAACCCTCTTTCTTTTATGCACCGATCAAGTGAGCAAGCATTAACAATAGGGGTTCTAATAAATGTGCTACTGTACCAAACATTATAAAAAAATAGATACATTTGTTACATTTTCCATTACTCATTTTTAGTTAGGATCGCAATGAATGAATTTAGCACCGTGGACCATCATTAAGGAGTGTTTTTCTTAATGCAATAAACAGATGGTATTTAAATGGAAAAAAGAGTTTAACAGAGTAGGTGTTTAGCGAATTGATAAAATGAGTAATTACATTTCAGAGGTTGTAAAACAGAGTCACAATCGTGCTCTTAATTAAATAACTGTGCTAAATGCATCCCTTAACAGAGCTAATTGATACATGCTGCAAAGGTAAACAGCAGGAATGCAGTGGAGCTCTGACAGATGTCATATTCCAAAAATGTGAGTAAAAGACAAAATTAATAGAGCACCGCCAAAATTCCTTTTGTTATGATCTCCTTTTCCCAAGCCTCAAGCTTCCATAACCTTGACTTACTGCTGTTAAAACTGAAAACTTTATTTTAAAGTGTTAAAAGTTTAGTTGAGAGGCTATGTCTTTGAAGAGTTTGTGAAAGATGAGTTTTGTCAAAGATACTTTAGAGACTGGAGAGAGGGAAACACTTAGATAAAACATCTAAGCTGTAGATAAGTTAGCAAAAAAAAAAAAAATCATTTGCCTTTTTTAGAGATACTCTGCTGGCAATGAATGCGACTGGAGCAAAGACTTGAATTATTTACGCAGAGTGAAACATCAAAACACGTTGCTAATAAGAGAGCCCACATGTTCAGAAGCACTCTAAAGGTCATATTTCATGTAATTATGTTTTAACATTTATACCCCCAGCTTCAAAAGCGCCAGTCTCTCAATCAGAAGCCCATCTGGCATTCGTGCAGCAAATCAGCCAATCACAATTAGTGCATGAGTCGTTAGTCTTATGAAAATGTGTGCGCTTCATCTTAGTCTCCTGTCACCATGAATATTAAACCTCCCTTTGTAAAATGCTAACCTTTGCTGAAGTTGTGATTTGGCAGGATGTTAATAAGCACAAGATGGTTTGCCTGCTTGGGAGGAATTTGAATGGGCTTCAGACCCCTGTGCTGTCTGTCTTCCAAAACCTTGAATCTCTGTACGAGAGATGGTGAAGCTAATGGGAGCTAATATGAGCCAATGGTTAATGCATAAGAGGCAGTACTTTAGACTAATGGATGCTGCAAAGTGCAAAATCAGGCCAGAAGACGGAAAGAGGTGGAAAAAATAAATGTTTACAAAAAGAGAAAAAAATGACAAAAGCCAGGAGAGTGTGAGCAGACAAAAGGCTTGACCACGGGTGGCTTAGAAAGCTTTAGCAACTATGTAGCAAATTTGCAAAACAATACACAGAGAAAGCACCTTGTTTATCCGGACTAATTTGTAATGGAAGAGATTAAAAACCACAGCTAACAGTATTTATCTAAAGAAAGTTTTGTATATATCTCAGCATATGACATATTAATAAAGTCATAACTTTCTGGTACATTAGATTGTATTTATTTCTTTTTATTTTTCCTATGTCATTCAAAAATCGATAATTTTCATAAGTTTTATATATATATATATATATATAGTTCTAGTTCTATGGCTTTTGTCAGGTCTGAGCTCCATCAGCCAATTCATGATTCATTGATTCATGTCGATAAATTCTCTAATTGCCTTTTGGTTTCCCAGTTAGTCTCTTCACCTTGAAATAATTATTGGACAAATCTTTTGAGTGAATAATTTAAATGAACTGATTCTTTTGATTCAGGATAATCTGTGAAACTGCTGTTCTCATCCCTATTATGAAAACATGAACAACCCCAAGTAGTTTTACTCCAGCTCATGACAACTGTCATCAAAGAGTGGTGATAAGTGAGACACAATTTACCGAATCTCTTCTTCAAAATTGATCTTTTTTTTTTTTAGCATGAATGCCCTGTTAAAAATCAAATCACAATATTTATTTTGCACTTAAATTTGGACTATGACACCCAAACAAGCCTGATTTTTCTTTTTTGGAATCAGATATGGACATACTGATGTGCTTTTAAACATAGTTCTGCTGCATACACTAAGTAAGCTTGAACTCTAGGATACAGAATGATGGAAAGCAGGATTTTTTTCATCTAACTTCTGAAGTAGTGTCCTGCCATGAAACTAGAACCACCATGTTAAAATGTAACTTATGTTATATGTTAAGTAACTTTTATGCCTGGCAGCAGATAATTTAACACCTACTAAAAATGTCAGTGTCAACTCATTAATCAACATGTTTTCTTAAATTATTTAGGGTTATCAAAGTCTTATTAATATGAAACTGGTCTTAGTTCTCTTTTGGTCAGCAGCCTTGGAGCTCTCATAAGGATGCATTTCTTTCTGAATAATCAATACTGCCTTAACTGAGGAAAATGAATCCTGTAGGGCATTAAATGTTGTTCTGAGTATCTTCAACCTCCAAAATGAGTCACTGATGTACACCTGTATTAAAACTAGTAGGGTTGCTGCCCCAAGAGAATTCATTCCTTTACTGTTTTCCTCATGTCGAGGTACTGTAATGGATATTACCATTGTTAACTGTCTCAAAGCCTTAGATATAACTTTGTAAAAGTTTTCAGATATTAGTAAAATATGTTTTTATCTGTTCTTGAATGCAATTTAGATTGGATCATAGTTTAATCCTTTTGATATGTCTAACTGTCCCTCATCGTTTTAGTCATTAAGTGATTCCTTAAGCTTGCAGGTCAGTTAGTACTTGGTCCGAGGTGTAAATTCAGCTTAACTGTTTGGCTAATAACAGATATTTATCATTTAAAAGGAAGACAATTCATTTTTCACTTACGATCAGGTTGGTATAGATATTTTTTTTTCCACCTAAGTGAAATACTTAATTTTGTTTTGCTCCTCTGCTCAGTTTTTCTTTGTCCAGCTCAAACAAAAAGGCCAAAACAGAACAAGAAGAATCCATCAAAAAAGAATATAAAAAAAAATTACATCTTAGAGTAAATCTATAGCTTCATTAAACAGGAAAAACAGGGAATATATGAGTTATCTTTATTGCTGAGAGGGGAAGAACTTACTTATGGTTAAAGTTACTATGGAGAAGGGTATGTGTCTCTGTGCGTTCATCATGGAGACACCTTCTGGATAAAAGCTGTTCTCTAAGGTTGTTGCGACACACAGAAGCCTATTGCAGCTACAGTAATAGGCCATATTTGAGAGAAGGGTCTCTGATGATTGATATAGCTTTCTGAGGGTAATGTGTTATGAAGAGCTCTTGGGAGCAGAGATCTTATGATCTACTCTTGTTTTAATGATGCCCTCAAGAACTTTTAAGGTACAGCCAGAGTACTATTCTGTGATGCACTACATGGTACTCTGACATACAGAACTACACAAGAAACATTTTTGCATTTTCCAACCCCTAAAGAAAAAGGACATTCTTGATCCCATGCTTTAACCACTGAAGTAGATTTGTTTGACTAAGTCAGGTTGTCTTTAATAAGTAAGTTTGGGTTTAATATTTTTTTAAGAATTAACTTTTTTGTAATTATACAAAAAAGTAAATTAATTTCTGAAGACATTCTATCTTTTTTCAAGAAGGCTGCCTTGTTGTGTCGGGTTTTTGGCCTGTTACCATAAACCTAATGATGGAATAAGTTTTGTGGAAGAGTTTGAAGTCATTCTGTAAGTAGGGAAGGAAGAAAGAAAGGGGGCAGTAAACATCCTTCAGGTGCTTTCATTGAACTTGAGTATAACAGTTGATTGATAGGTTAAGATGTTCAGACACTGCTTATTTATAGATTGATTTATAGAATGATTAAAATTTATCAGAGTGGTTTGTCATGGAGATATCTTTTGTGTTATGTGAGTGTGTATTTAGGTTAGCATATAGAAAATGGCAAATATTTGTGAGTCTCTGGAATAGTGTTGATCTCAGCAAGTTCAGTACAATGTTTTAGTTTTAAATTTCTAGCTTTTAGTGATATCTCAAAGGAGAAAGCCTTGAATCTGTTTGATAGTTTTATTAATATTCTTAATATTTCCAAGCCTCAAAACATTATAATATATATTCAAAAAAGTCTATTTTCTGTACAAATTTTTCCTTGTTGAAATGTTTTGTCTTCAGCAGTATCGTTCAGTGATACAGATGAGATGATTTATCTCATCTGTATCACTGCATAATCTGAACTGGAGGAGGTGGAGCGATACCTGCTAAAAATAGTTGGGCTCTCCTCCATAAAAATGCCTGGGCTCTGGAACCCAACTCATTGAAAGATGCTAGACTCTCTTCTAGTCTGGAGTGACCCAGAGAGGGAGAGGCAGATAGCAGGTGTAGGTCTGCTTGTCTCCCCCCAGCTCACCCTTCTCGAGTTGGAATTTACCTCAGCGGACGAGAGGGTCGTATCCCTTAGCCTTCATGTAGGGGGGAGGTCTCTGACTGTTGTTTTGGCCTATGGGACAAACAGCAGTACAGAGTACCAGGCCTTCTTATCATCCTTGGGGATGGGGGGTGTTGGATAGCGCAAGTGACTGAAGAAACCCGAATACAAGCGGACGAAATAAGCTTTTCTGCACAGGCTCAGTCATTTGGGAGAGGCTCAGAGTAGAGCTGCTTCTCCTTCACATCAAGAGGAGTCAGCTGAGGTGGCTTGGACATCCCTTTCGGATTCCCCCCTGGACGCCTTCCTCAGGAGGTGTTCCAGAGAAGAAAGTCTGAGAATCTCTGCTGAGACTGCTGCCCCTCTGGATGAAGCAGGAGAAGACGAGTATGATTATCTGATAATAATCTGCTTAAAGTGAAACCTTCTTTAGGGGGAGGAGAACTCTGTTAAAGTAATTTTGAAGGTTACTAAAAGGTGATAAAAGAGGACAGGGTTGTGAGAAAATATTATTATTTCTATACATTCAATGCCATATGTCAGCACAAGGTCCAAACTGTAAAGATGGAAATGTGTGGGACTATTCACATTTTGAATAAAGCCAATGGAGTTTAAGATAGCATTAAAGGCTGCATCTGAGCTGTCATCTTCAATGCCAGCATGGATGCTAAAGTCCCCTATTATAATTACCCAGTCACTATTCATCAATGAATTAGATGAAAAATGATCAGAGTAAGGAGCTAGTGGAAAATACAAAGTTACAAACAGAAGAGGTTTTGTTGCTTTCCAATTTGGATTAGGGAAAATAAGGCTTAAATGTTCTCAAGAATTTCTGGGGATGTGAAAATTTAAATAACTAGAGCGATTATGCTAGCATAATCATTTCTCTGCCTCCAGGTTTCTGTAAGACAACATAAATCAATTTGATTATCACAAATCAAGTTGTTAACTAACAGACCTTTTGAAGAGCGAGATCTTTTGTAAATAAACCACATTTAATAGTTTTGACATTTTTCCTAATTGGAGTCATTTTAATTAGATTATCATACTCTTAGCATTCTTTTCAAATTTATTTGATTTTGGCCATGGGCTAGACACTGTCTGGATGGAGTAATGAGTCTGTAACAGCAGTTAGGCTGCAGAGAGTTGTGTTAAACTTCGACTCTGCTTCTTCTCTGCACCGTGGGCTGTCAGATGTGCAGTTTATTCATTGGTTTTATGCTTTATTATCAGTTTTTAAATATTTTTCTTTGTCTACAATTTTTTGTTTAATTTTTTTCTTCGTCTTCTATCATCTAGAAGCATTTCTTCGTTTTTGTATTCATGTGACACATTTAGAAAAATCTGTTAAAGCCTGTTGAGCAACATTCCTGCTGTATATTTTGTCTGTTTATTATTCTCTGTTGACATCTACAAAGCCAATTGATTTCTTACTTCTGACTTCTGATAGGGAAGCTAGATGTTGCCAATATAATTTCAACCAAACCTGTGACTGCTTGTCCACCCTGTGGGCTTGTCTCTAAATTCAGTAAAAGAAGACGGGAAAGATATTCATGATATCAGTTGACAGTGCTCTCCTCAATGTGACTGAATTCTAAATGTTCACATTTCTCTGGGCTTAAATTAGAAGCTGGTGTTGGGACAATAGCAGAATTATTTTATGGAACCTGAAATAAAATAAAGTGCAACCTTGGAGTGAGAAAATGCCTGTGACAGGTTTTAAGAAACTGAAAATTTTGGGGATTCACAGAATAAATGACTCTGAGGAATCTTTGCTAGACAATGACATTTTTCAAGTCATAATGAACAGCTTAAAGCATACAAACCCAAATGCAAACACTAGGAATGCACAATGAGACAGGCAGATGGAGAGATGGGATGTGATATAGGAGAAGGAGGCAAAAAAGAGAGCAGAAATAGCTATCATCACCATGATGAATGAGGGTGGTGGCAGAGCCCCCTACAGCGACAGCTTGGTCACTGATACAAGATTCTCTGGCCCTAACTCTATAATAATGGCACACACACACAAGTGCATAATATATCTCTCTATCCTTGTGGGGCCTTTCCATTGACATCCATTCATTTCTAACCCATTTCTACTGTCTAACCGTGACCTTTACCCTAAACCTAACTCAACCCTAAACTCAATTCACAGCATTCCTAAATGTGACCGCTGCCCCTAAAACAGCAAATACTCTTAGGGCCTCCAGGCATCGGGCTCCACAAGGAGCAGTTGGTCCCCATGATGTGCTATTTTTTCAGGAAATGGGTCCTCACAATATATCAATTACAGGAGTCTTAACTGTTTGAAATTTAGTGGGTTGTCACAAGTGCAAATGAAAACTCGCATTATAAAGGAAAATGGTAAAAGCTACCAATTGTTGGACATATTTTTTAAATAATGGAACTGCATTATTGCTTTTAAAAGGGCTCATTCAGTAACCATACAAACCCTGTTTGGCAAAGTAAAAGTTTAATTGACTGCTATCTGTTTTTACGTAGTACCCCACTTTTTAATTCCTATATGTTATTTTTTAAATGGTGTATCCTGTGCTTTACTCTTCAAAGTGGTGAATGATGTCTATATTAAAACTGATGCAGAAGTAGAAAAATGCTGCTAATAAAATGAACACTAACGAAACACAAATTGTGCAAGGAGCATCATACATTAAGAGCTTCAACTATAAGACACTGCTACAATTTTTACAGACATTTTCAATAAATAAGCACATGTGTTCTGACAAAAATGGATTGTCAGAAACGTATTTTGAACAGCAGGTATTACACATACTTTTCATCAAGCCCAGATTTCTGTATAAGAAGGTTTTTTTTAATTTCTGGGATATTCTAATCTTAAACATTGTGTTTTAATTAGCTATTAATATAAATTCTTCTGATTAACAGAAAATTATTACGCTTCTGTTCACTTCATTAGTCGAGTTATTGAAATAAGTTAGCTTTTTGATTCAATTCAACAATGTAATTAATTAAATATGACTATTGATTGCCCAAGGCCATCAAATGCAGCTCTTGATAACCCAAAGTTGTCTCTTTGTTTAGTTAATGGTAAGAAGAAGGTGATTAAATCTTATTTATATAGCAACTGCTTCATTGGGTAACAACTTGCCTTAACGACATCCAGTCAAAACTTATTCAATATATGCAATAAAAAAATAAAAAAGTAAAAAATATTAAAATAATTTAGATTTTTCTTAAAACAAATAGTTGGAAGAAGGTAAACTTGCAATGCAAAAACATTTGAATATTTATTTTACAAATGTTTGTTTCCTGAAAACCATATAGTTTGCTATTAGTTCACTTGATTTATACATGTGTATTAAAATAAATAATAATATACTTTATTGAATAATAATTATTAATAATAATAGTTGGAGTAAATGTATAAAAAGAACAAAGTTCGTTATCACAAGAATAGTAGCTATTGTATTTTTTATTTATTTATTTATTTTTTTTAGGCTGTAGTGGCCTTTATTTGCATTGTTTTTTTAAAAGTAGGCAGACGAGAAAGGGGTGTAGAGAGAGGGTAACACATGCGGCAAAGGTCAACTGGCTGGGAGTCGAACCAGTGCTGGTCATAAAATTAGAATACCATGAAAAAGTAGATTTATTTCAGTAATTGCATTCAAAAGGTGTAACTTGTAC
>JAUZNJ010040717.1:0-10274 GCA_034780135.1 Jordanella pulchra | reverse complement strand
TATATAGTGGAATGCATATGTTGATGTTATTAAATCAAAATCAACTAAACTAGAAGAAAAAGAGACCAACTAAAGCTTTAAGTGATAAAGAAAATTATTATGGAGAGTTCTTCAGTATCGATGAATTCATGTTTCTTATAAAATGTATGCAAAAGTATTAATGTTTTTTGTTTCCTTTTTTCTACACTTTAGCTTTGTATTTTTTGGGAGCTGAAATGGAATGAAGAGAGTAGGACGAAACTCAAACCGACCAAGACACATCTGTCCACCTAAAATTATGAGTATAGGAGGCCTCATCCAACCGGTAAGTTTAGGCCATGGTAACTCTGGAGGAGCTGCAGACATATATTGCTTGACTGGCAGAATAAGACAACAGTTTTTCCTAAATCCAGCCTTAATGAAAGAGTGGTGGGAAGTTAAGAAAAGCTGCAATAAATCTCATTTGTAGTTTGTTTGCATTTATACATGGATGACAGAAATATGTGGATGACAGTAATACCATAATAGAAACATTAAACAACATAATAATGAAATCTCTTGCTAATAAGAGCCAAATGTCAAATTTTGGGCTTTGTGTAAAATTCTATGAAGTCTTCATAAACACACCTCCTTAAACTGTGAAACACTGAAGTGACAGCATTAAATCTTTCTACAGCAAGAGTCGGAGCTGGTGAGAAGATGGATGGTTTCAAACCTTGGAAACAGGGCAGAGGACGACCTTCAAGCAGGCTCTACATCAACCCGAGCTAGCATGGATGTTTCACATCAGGGTTTCTTAACCCTGGTCTTCAGGGCCTGATGTCCTCCATGCTTTAGATTAAAGCCTAATCACATGTTGGAATGGCGCAGTCATAATGAAGACATAGATCCTAGTGAAACGCTGTAAAAGATTTGCTAATTGATGGTTACAAATGTTGTCTGTCCAGTCAAACTGCGTTTCATTTTCTTCTTCAGAAATATCTATTTCACTAACTAGATGCCAAAAGTTGGCAGAGATACCCCAAAAAGACTTAAACATGTGCAAGGAACGTGTTGGCCTAGTGTCAATGAATGCAACGCCCTTTTTAAATTGGTATTTGTAAAACAAGAAAATAAGAAAAAAGTTATATAAATTACTATAAATGAACTGAAGTTTATAGGGTATAATGTGAAAAATGTGAAAGTTCAGAAAGTTTCAATCCTTTTGCACTGCACTGTATTTACCTTATTAGGTTTGTCAATATATTGACTTTCAAGTTTAACACAAAAAATAATAGCTAAGCTAGAATCTCAGAAAAAGCTATAATTAAAGATAGAAAATCACTATTCCTCTTCTGATTTTCAACTTTGACATCTACCTCTTCAGTGATAAGGTCTATTTATTTGGAGATGCTTCAGCTATGAAATCTGGAGCTACTTTGATTACAGAATCCAGCTTGCACAGATGAGTACGTGAATGAAGGCTATTTATTGATGGGTAGGTGGTGTCATCTCCTCACTTTCATTTCTGCCCTCTTTTAGTGTGCCTGATTGTGTCTGAACATGGGTTATTCATCTGTGTCGCCAGTTCAATACGGCATCATTTCTGTTCCTGCTGTAAGATTGTTTTCTCTGCCCTTAGAAGAAAAAAAGGAATTACCTTTGACACACTTTGTGCACCTTATGCATGGCCCTATAACATTTAAACGGAGTGTGTTAAGATATGTGGAAAGTAGATGATTCAGAGAACCTGGGTTTCCTGTCACATAAGCAGGGTCTGTATTCTGTCCAGCTGACAGCGCCCCAGTTTGTGACATAAACCCCTTACTCAGCAGCACCACAACAACAACCGTTTTAGAAGGTTAGCTCCCCATGCTAATGTATTACATGTTTTATGATCAAATAAACTGTCCAGTAATGGTGCTGACACTGCAACAAAGATCTAAAATGAGTAAAATTTCCTTTAAACATTTGCATTTACCCTTCATTTGAGTAGGTAAATAAGTTGATCTGCTAGAGGAATGAGTATTTTTACACTTAAAATAAAGTAATTACATATTAGATTAGATTAGATGAGTTTTATTGATCTTACAGCGGAGAAATTCACACGTCACATACTGGCATTATGCAGTGGATACAAGAGACTCCAACTGTGTTTTTCTTATTTTACATGTGAACTGTCTTATTCCATTGACAAAGTGTGTCACTAACCTGCTCAATTAGAGAACAATGCACTTATTTAAACAAACATTTATTTACTTAGATTTCAGTTTTTTGCTTTGACTGCATATTTGGCATCCTGTCAATTTGTAACAACTGTCTGTTTTTGAGGGACTGAGTGCTGTTTCCAGCTGTTTCCAGCTGAATCCTTATAGGATGCAACAGAAACTGGATATAAAATACTCTTGATGTTTTATGAATTTAAAAGGGCAATTTAATAATTCTAATGGCTTGTATAAATAAACAATTCAATACCCACATTCAGTTCTCTCTTGAACCCTCAGCACATCTCCTTCTGTTCTATTTATTATTTTATTGCTAGTCCACCGCTAAACAGATTTCTGCCATGACTAAGACTCATAGATAAAGTATGTTCTGCTACACCCTGCATTCCTGAGATATGTGCTTAGAAAATTGCCAGTTGGTTGTGACATGAAAAAGACAATTTCACAGTGAGGCAATAATCAAAAATTAAACCACCACTAATTACTTTTAACTGATGATGTAAAAGAGAGCCAACAGGAAAACCTATCGTGTTTTTGGTGAGTTTACATTTCTACTGTAAGATTAACTATTTTAAGTCATGGATGAAATAAATCTGGAGAATTTTCTTGATAAAAACATTTTTTACTTTCTCATTTTATCAGTTTTCAAGCCACTATCTGGCTTTGTTCTTCTGAATGATTAACATTTTATTTTGGAGCTTTCAGCAACACAAAATGCCAAAGCAGGAGACGACTGAAGCCAGCAGATGTCCAAATAATGGATCTAAGTAAAATGTTTTATTACACAACATTTAAGGCTTTAGGTTACTTTTTCATAGCACCAAAGATTATGTTAAACATTTATTCTTGTTTAGGGGGCCTGATCCTTAAGAATCAGTAGGAGAACAGGCACATGCGAAACAGTAATGTTAGAAAAAAAAAAAAAATAAAAAAAAAAATATATATATATATATATATATAAACCCACAGGCAAAAATGCACCTGTTTTCCGGTGGTCCAAGTCTTTTTCATTTTAGTTTACCAGGAAAAAGATGATATGCTTCCCTCTGCTTTAACCTCAACTGGCCTGCAATGACGTCTTTTTCCTCACTAATTTATTTAACCTTACTTTTATTAATGATCCAAATATGTTTACATGTGCATAGACTCTCCCTCCCTCCCTTTGGCATTGTATCGGTATTTTCTTTGTAGTCACATTAATTAAATTTTTGCATGTGAGTTTTCGTCTGACTTTCAAACGTGATAACACATAGATAATTACTGAAACTACTTTTAGGTTTGGTATTTTGCTTTACAATTGCTAACTACTTTATTTGCAAA
This sequence comes from Jordanella pulchra, assembly GCA_034780135.1. Lineage (NCBI taxonomy): Eukaryota > Metazoa > Chordata > Actinopteri > Cyprinodontiformes > Cyprinodontidae > Jordanella > Jordanella pulchra. The sequence goes on along the minus strand of JAUZNJ010040717.1, from coordinate 6,771 downwards.
TCTTTTACAGTTTGGTCTTGTAAATGCAAAAAAAAAATAAATAAATAAAAAATAAAAAATGGGAACCTAACCTGGCATAAGCCAGATTGATATCATGTAAAATTCCAATTGAAGTTCACATAATGAACTGGGAAGCCTCCTATAGAAAATGTTCGGAAAAGGGAGGGACATTCAGTACATTTCTTCGAGCCGATTGGGTAACGGCCTCCCATGTTGAGTTTTTAGCAAATCACAGCAACATTAGCAGGTTGATTTGTTGCCGAGTTAACCAATAAATCTAACTCTAAGCAAATCTAGTTGGGGGAAACGTCATTCCAGCTAAAAAGAGCACAGCCATATTTGTTTTGCTTCAGCTTTCCGCCTCTAGTTGATGTGTTGACGTCATACACGTTACTGCCTTTTGTTGGTCCAAAAAATCTCTGTATGGAGGCAAATGTTTGGCCCTGGCTCCTGGCAAGATTTATTTTTGAGAGTTTGTGAATTCAGAGGTTTTGCAACAACTCATCTTGCTTGCAAGGTAAATTGAAACCCACTTCCAGTTGAATTGCACGTGCATATTGCTTTGCAGTTTCTGTGAAGATCAGCTTTGCGTTAGCAAACACGTTTGGAAGGATTTTAATATATAATAATCTTTTAAAGTTCAGGCTTTCTGCATTTTACAACATGGACACTTCATTTCATAGGACGGGTCAAAATTAAGGAAGTCCAAGTTAATTTTCCCCTTTCCAATAACCATTCATAGCACAGACTGTATTCATGCATGAAAGTAATATTGCACAGACCAGTGAAGCTCTGCGATTACATTCTTTGTCTGTGGGCCTCCAATTGTAAGAGGTGGAAAGTGATTGACAGAATACACAATAGATTCAGAGGTTTGCTCATTGTCAGAGCCATGTTGTTTAACTCACATCGCCCTCAGACATCAAACATCCTTCATAACCTGCTTTCCTTCCATTGGGTTTAGGCTAAAAAATCTGGTAAAATTATGATAGATGACACCGACACATTGGTGAGCAAATAAAGCACTTAATTTAAGCACTTTAATATCTAGCAACAGGCAACCTGTAAATGCATGAAAAAGGTATATTACTACACAGATACAGCAGCTAACCATCCTGCTATGTTTGAGATAAATACTCCTGAGCAAAATCTTAAGACCAGTTTAAAAAATAACACACATGAATCTGCATTATGCATTGTTGGATATTAAGAGGTTCTAAGTAGAGCTTGAAAGTAAAAAAGAAGAAGAAATAGGAAAAAGACAGCAGACAATCTATTGAAAACAACCAATGAATTTAAAGAGATTGTTTATTAGATAATCAAAAATAAAAGACCCCAGCTAAATAAAAAAAACTCCTAAAACAGAAATGAAGGTGTCAAAAACTGACTCCAAACTAGTGTTTGTTTATCAAATTACATTTTTGTGGGATTTAGAGTTTGTTTCGTTCCATAACATTGAGGATAATTTAAGAAATGCAAAATAACTCTTTTACTGTGTCCAACCAACTTCAGCAGCAATAGATTTGCTAGGCTTTGTTTATGCATCTCTACAATCCAAACAATTTAGTTAAATTAAATTCATTTTTATTTATATAGTGCCAATTTACAACACATGTCATCTCAAGGCACTTTACAGAGGGAATTCAGTTAAAGCCATACAGTCACATTCGTTTAAAGTTTACTATTGAAGGAACACATTCAAAGATGAAAAGCCGTTTTGTCTTTGTAATCAAAAAATCTCCACAGTGTGATCACTTTACAGGAAATGACATGGTATCCAAATTTTTGCGAATATTTTAGCTTTTAAATGATGTGGTCTTAAATTTTTGATCCCTGATAAACAGCCAATTGGAGTCAACATGTTTATAATAAATTAACTATTCACAACTTTTACTCTCTCATTCCTTTTTTTAGGCTCTAGTGGCCTTTATTTTTGTGTTATTTTTTTTTAAAGAAGGCATACAGGGAAGAGGGGTAGACATGGGGCAAAGGTGGACTGGCTGGTATTTGAACCAGAGACAGCTGTGTCGAGGACTGAGGCTTCTGTAAATGATTGTGCGCTTAACCACTACACTAATGCTGCACTTTGTCTCTTCTAAGTTTGAAGCTCTATATAGAACCTTCTTAAGATCCGAAAGTTCTTAAATTCAAATTTGTGCAATTTTTAAAATGGTCTGGTTCTAATCAGGAGTGTAAAATAAATTCTAATTTTTGCAATTTAAAACCACTTTTTAAGTAAGATTAAATCTTATCTTAGCTAATCTCTTCTTCTGATAGAGATTCTTTTTAATCCCCAGCTTTATTTAAACAAGAATAATAATAATAACTAGAAAAGGTTGCATTTCCAGCGAAAATGTAGTGTGAATGCTATACGCTAAACTGTAAACTGTAGACTGAAAATGGCAGAAACAAGCAGAAGTTGAAAGCAGAACCTGCTAACTAGTATGAAATAGAAGAAAACAAAAGAAGCTTAATTTCTTTAATGAAACATATCAGAATTAAGCTAAAGCCAAAAAACAGAAATATTACAGACATGTGATGAATTAACAGAGAACAAAAAAGATAAATGCCTGGCCGGAAAGAGCAGAATTAAGCCAAAGTTGACGGTATAGGCTTAAAGGTAATACAATAGCAGAATCAGAAAATAAATTAGCATAAAAAACTTGAATCTTATGTGGTTGAAGAGAAAAAGAAGTAGATTAAGAATAGAGAATACATTTTTTTTTTATGTCAAAGCCAAAGCCCCCAAAGCCAAGACTGAGAAGCAGACTAATGGAAGAGGGAGAGAGAGACAGACAATACAGTTTAACAAGCTGAAGTAAGCTTAACACAAGTTGGTTTCCAAAATACTAGTTGAAATGTAGAAAATTGAAAAGTTTAACAATGCAAGGACTGGAAAAGCATACTGAAGCATAAAATCTAGAAGCATATTACATAAAATGTCGAACAGAGTGTTCAAACAGTTCATGAGCCGTGCGATCACTTAAGAAATACTGAAATCATTTTTGGACCATAGGAATCAGCAGGCTTTGGTGAAGTATGCCAACTTTCATATTCCTACAACAAATTATGTGGCCATGTTGACGATGTAAAAATGAAGGTTGTTCTTAAAGATCTCCATATGAGGGTTTTTCAGTGTAAAGGCCATGGTGACGTGTCCGAACAACCCAGCAACACAGCCAAAAGATGAATAATAGAGAAAAAAATCCTTCAATGTCCAAGGTAGCTCTGAAGATGGTCTTTACCAACTTTAATGTTTGTACAAACGGTTTAGCAGAGGCAGCGATTGTCATCATTCCGGGTTCCTCTGCCTCTTTTGTGGGCTCTGCTCTCTGTTTGCCTTGTGCCCATTCTCTCCACTAGGTGACTCCAGGTCCCGGATGGAGTGAGGTGTGGCGTTTGTTGCACAGCTGCGTCCTATCAAGCCTAATCAGTCGGTGCATAAGAGGAGATCCCTGTCAGATCATCAGAGCTGAGTGTTTTGCCTGTTATGGTATCACTAAGCCACCAGAGTTTGTCTCTGTCTCTCTCTCCTTGTTGCCTTGAGCTAACCGCCAGTCTTTTCCCTGTCGCCTTCAGGTGATCCTGCGACCTGCTGGACCCAATTGGTCTAACCGGTTCTCTCAGTTCCTAAGTTCCTCTTCGTGATGCCGTAGAAATTACCCACTGGTTACCCGAGCTCCAGGACTCACCTTCTCCGTTGCCTTCCTGCGTTCACGGTTTTCTCCCCATCTGACAGTCTGGAAACTCCTCTGGCTCTCCGTCTGATCTGTGTCGACCTGTCCACTCCCCCGCCACTCTCCTCCGTCATCACTGGACCACAAAGAGATTCTGAAACCCGGATCATCTAGACTTCTCCCTGAGACTCAGTTCATCCACTACCGTAAGGAATAAAACTCAGACTCATTCAGTTCAGCACTGTCCGCTCCCACGGAACTTGAACTCACCACTCCGTTTCCTCCCTCAGTGATTGCTGTTTCCAACACCAGCCGGTGGTCTCTGGTCTTGGCTTTTGGGCGTTTTCCGCCATCCTCTAGCTCATTAAATAAACTCTTTAAATCTGATTACTCTCTCCTGTTGTGGTGTTCTGCATTTGAGCTAAACAACTCAAACCCATCATGACAGCGATTCAAAAACAAGTTTCCTTTTGGATTTTTTTTGTTAATCTCAATAGCCTGCAGCTGCTGCTGTAGCTGCAGGCTTTGTGTCCTCACTGTCTCAATGCATTACGAATGGGGGACTTTAAGCCAAACAAATGCTAATAACTGGCATCATAAGTCGTATTGATGTCATTCTTGTATTTGGGAATAATTTTGGGAACAATGGTGAACGATGTGTTATGGCTCTTTTGGTAGAACATATTTTAAAAGTGACACAGCACCAGGTGGAAAAAAAGGTACAGTGGTAAAATGTGAAAAATAAGCAAAACGTTGTGTTGAAGTACGATTAATAAATCAAAAAAGTATAATAGATACAGAAATATTTTTTGGATTGTAGGAATCAACATTCTTCGATAAACAGTTATGCATACTTTCATGTTTTTAAAAGAAATGATGTGTCTATGGTGATGATGTAAAATTTGTTTGTTTAGACAGATTTCAGTTTTTCGTTAAAAAGGCCATGATAATGTGCCTGAACAACCCTGCTGCACGTCCACACCATAAATTATATTGAAAATTCTTCAATGAGAGGGCTAGAAAGTCCATATAAAGTTTTATTTTTTTATATGAAACAGTTTAGGAGAGGCAACAATTCAAATACATATATTGATTAGGATTTTAAAGCCTGGCTTCGCTGGCTTTTTTGCTCTGAGGATTTTATGTCAAACAAATGTCAGCAACTCTGGCAAAATAAGGTATATCAAGCTGAAAATGGCAAGTAGAAGTTGAAAGCAGAACCTGCTAAATACTATGAAATAGAACAAAAAAGCAGATTAAGTTGAAGCCAAAAGGAGAAACATGGCGGACATGTTATGAATTAGCTCCAAACAGAAAAGCCTAATGCCTGTCCAGAACGAGACCAGGATCGAGCCAAAGTTGATAATATAGTCTGAAATGTACTGTTTAGCCAGAAGCTGAAAAGATGTCAATTCAACAGGAAAACACTTGTAGAAATTAGCAGATAAACAATGTGGAATTGCTTTCCTGAGACAGCAGGGACTGATAATAAAGAGATGAAAACAGTCAGCAATTCAGTCAGACTAGTAGAGAGATGAAAACATAAGGTTGAAGAAAAAAAGGAGTAATTAAGGAAATTAACTAAAACGTAAAAGAATATGATATTGAAAAAGAAGCTAAGTGTGAAATTGTGTGTGGAAATGTGAAGAATTGGCATAACTATTATAAAACAATACAAAAATGTCAGTTGTTGAAGTTTAAGCTTAAGAAGTTTGACAATTTAAAGCCAACAAGCTAACATGCAAGTCAGAGCATGAGGAGCAGAGGAAAGGCAGGGAGAGAGGCTTATACAAAGACAGCTCAAACTACTTAACAAGCTGAATTTATACTAAAAGTAGCAGTAGTTCAAAATAATTGTTGAAATATTATCAAAAAGACTTACAAAAATACAAATATTTTGTGCCTTCACACAGTTTGGGGGTGCAGCAGAGCACAACTTTGTGGATGGGGGGAAGGGCTGCAGAAGAGGACTTCAGCAAAAGTCCAGGAACACTGAAGGCATTCTGCACCCTCCATTGTCTTGGTTTGTCTCTTTCGATGGACATTCTGGTTAATATATATAAATGAGATTAGGCTATCTACTTTCTTTTTGTACTCCAACTCATAAGCTTCCGCTTATCCAGGACCGGGTCGCAGGGGCAGCAGTCTCAGCAGAGTCTCCCAGACTTCCCTCTCCACAGATACCTCCTCCAGCTCTGCTGGGGAAAGCCCAAGGCACTCCCAAGCCAGCTGAGAGACATAGTCCCTCCAGCATGTCCTGGGTCTTGCCCCGGGCCTCCTCCCGGTGGGACGTGTGTGGAACACCTCCCGAGGAAGGCATCCAGGGGACATCCGAAAAAGATGTCTGAGCCACCCTAGCTGACTCCTCTCGATGTGAAGGAGAAGCGGCTCTACTCTGAGCTTCGCCCGAATGAGAGAGCTCCTCACCCCATCTCTAAGGGAGAGCCCAGCCACCCTGTGGAGAAAGCTCATTTCGGCCGCTTATATCCGGGATCTCGTTCTTTCGGTCAAGATCCAAATTTCATGACCATAGGTGAGGGTAGAAACATAGACCGACCGGTAAATCCAAAGCTTTGCTTTTTCGCTCAGGTCTCTCTTCACCACGACAGACTGGTGCAGAGATTGTATTATGGCAGCAGCTGCCCCGATCCGTCCATCAAATCTCCCGCTAAATTCTCCCCTCACTTGTGAACAGGACCCGAAGATATTTGAACTCCTCCAGGAGGCAGGAACTCTCCTCCAACCTGAAGGGGACAAGCCACCCGGTTGAGAACCATGGCAGGTGAAGTTCCATGAATACATAGATAAGTGAAGAGACAGAGTTTGTAATGTATTCTTTGTTTGATCGGTAGCCAGTGTAGTGATTTGATCACAGCAGTGATATGGTCATATTTGTGCTTCCTCGTCAGGACCCGGGCAGCACAGTTCTGGATGTGCTTTAGCTTTTGCAGGTTTTTACCAGGGGTCCCTATGAGGAGGGCATTACAGTAGTCCAACCTGGAGGAGATAAAGGCATGTATAGCTGCTCCCAACTTTTTATGACTGGTTGATGAAAGTGCAGATATCCAACTGATGGTTCCCAAACGTTTATTAA
>JAUZNJ010040716.1:0-10275 GCA_034780135.1 Jordanella pulchra | reverse complement strand
TAGATAGATAGATAGATAGATAGATAGATAGATAGATAGATAGATAGATAGATAGATAGATAGATAGATAGAAACCTGTTTAATAAGGAATTGCACCTTAGTTTATCTATCAATTATTTGTCATATTTGATATGTAAAAAAGGATAATGATAAATTATATGGCAATCATTAAGATAATATATGTTCTTTTTTGATTAAACATTATAAATATTGCAGAATGTTTATTCATTTATAACTTTAAACCTTTAATAGTAAACTTTTGTTCCCACTCTTACTTGCTTAAATTGATCATTACTTTTAACGCAACAATAATTTAATTTGTATCAAAATTTGTAATAACAGAGAAGAATCACAACTCTTTATCCTAATATAACAATAATTAATATTATATAATAAAATAATAATTAATAATTAGAAATAGATCAAGTATAGCTATATTTAAAAAAATATGAAAATACATTCAAATTATATATATTCACACAATTTAGTATTAGCAACGATGATTTGTAATTTGAACAGCTTTTGCATTCATGAATCAAACACACTACTGTAAATTGATCATGCGTTTATTTTTATTTGCTGAATGGGCAGGACGTGCGTGACGTAACACCTTTAACGAATCACCAGCGTCCTGAGGCGGAAACGTATGACACACGGTGGAAGGCAGTGTTTGTGTGGGTAAGAAATGTGGCATTTTTCTTATAATTAGAATCATATGTCATCGAGTTTGCGTCGATTTTTTAGTAAGCTGTCTCAGATGAAGACCCTGGTTGTTGGAGTTGGTGGGTAAGTAAATTTTGTGTGCAAACTACTTTTTAGTGCATTACTGCTCTGCAAACACTACATCACATATACGGAGCGTCTGATCACGCAGTTAGATGAAAATGCTTTAGATGCTTGGCTTGCTTTGTAACAAGAAAAACAAAACAAACATTAGAAACAAAAACATCAAAACTAGGAAAATATGAGAGAAAAGTACAAAATTCCATTTAGCTGAAGCAACAGGACAGCAGCTCAGCAGTTTGTGATAACCATGTGGCAGAGACAGATGATAAGACTTGTTTACGCTTTTCGATCCTGATAGAAACCGTCTCACAGCTCTTCTGCTTATTCAACCTTTATTGTAAACCAATCTGTTTTTAATCACAGGGTGACCAATGGAGGAAAATCTACTCTCGCTCAATTTCTTCACCAGAAAATACACAACAGCTCCATTATTGCCCAAGATTCCTATTTTAAGGTAAACTTTAAAGGCTTTCTTTGAATATTTTTTTTTCTTTACAGCTTCTGGTTTCACAGATAAGGATTTACACAGATATTTATTCTCCTCAGGATGACTGTTTCGTACCAGTGGACAGTAACGGCTTCAAGCAATATGACAGTAAAATAAATACAAGATCTTTTATTTATCTTGATGTTCTGCACTTCCTATCTTTCATATAACATATACGTCATTTTAGTGATTTCTAACAACAGACACTTATAATTAAAATCAGCTTGATCTGAATGTATTTAAGCTTAAGAGGGGAAATAATTCCAGCTGTTCTCTGTTTAAGCGCTTGATGCTCTTCACATGGACAAGATGATGATAGACGTTTACTCTTGGAGAAGAGATCCCCTTTCTTTCCTGAAGCATCAGGGTCTGATACCCATACATTCATCAGTTGAAGATGACGTTTATGTTTTGATTGTGGAGGGTTTCCTGATTTTCAACTACAGGTACCTTAAAGAGGATTAAGGAAAAAAAAAAGAAATATTCACATAAATTACTGGTTGATCTTCAGCATTTATTTGTTTTCTCCATTTTGAAGTCAGTTTGTTCTTTAGGTATTTGTGCAAAACTGATTTGTTATTATTACTTTTACTTTTTGCATCTAAAAGAATGTTTTTCAAAAATAGTGGATCTGCTGTTTATTGTTAAAAATCAAATCTGCCTGCATCTCTTTTTACTGTCAACATGAAAACTCTCTTTGTAGATTTCTAATTATAGTTTTCGATTTCATATTTGACCCCTTCAGGCCTTTAAATGAGCTGTTTGACAAGAGATATTTTTTGGACATTCCTTATGAGGCCTGTAAGAAGAGACGAAGGTACTCATTCTATTTCTTGATATTTTCATTTTGGTTTCGTTTTGCTAATGTGTTTTACTCCTGAGTTTATTTGAAATGTTCATATAAGAAAGAATGTGTCCTGTTTTTGTCTTGCTGTGTCAGTTCCAGGGTATATTCTCCTCCAGATCCTCCAAGCTACTTTGATAAATATGTGTGGCCAATGTACCTCAAAAACCGTAGAGAGATGGAGCAAATCGCCGGAGAAATCGGTTAGATTGCAACCAGAATCGTATATTTCCTATAGATGCTGAGCACTTGGATAATATTAATCATGATTAGGGATGGGAATGCTTAAAACACACAACATATTGATTAGCATTGTATGAACTCTGATTTATAAACTTAATAAACATATTTCAAAACCCTAAAAAAGATGACACTTCAAACCATGATTGTGTTTGGAAATATTATCAAACCTCTGAAATCACTGTACTTGTAATTAAGTGAAAAGTTTAGTCATTTTTTTCAGCACATAGCCAGAGGTGGGTAGGACATATTTGTATCCCTCTATGCAGAAAACTCACTCACTTTGGCGACCTTTCTTGCCTGTCTTTAGAAAACTGTGGTGAAAACTTTCAGCATGTTTGTTTTTTTTTTTGGTAAAGGAACGTAAACAAAACAAAAACATTTGGTAGACATGGTAAATAATAACCATCCCATACCTTTTCATAATACTTGTTTAAAGCTCAAAGTGCTACACTGTTAGTAAAAATGTGTTGCATGTTTACCCTGTTTTTGCAGTTTATCTGGATGGTTTGAAACCAAAGGATGAGGTGTTAGGTGTTGTTTATGAAGACATTTGTCGAGAAAGAAGCAGGCTGCAGGGTAAGGCCACTCCAAATGAGCAAAATTCCTTTCAAATATATTATTTTTCTTTTGTGGGATTTCCCATGTCTTTTTTACTAGTCCAAACTAGACGTGTGATTACTAGTACTCTTGGTGGGTTTAGGTTGAACTAGTTCTTTTAATTTTACAAATCTGTTTCTTCTAATAGATTAGGGTTAAGGTCCTTTAAACTCAAATAATTAACATGCTCATGAAAACATGTAGGGAGGTGGTTATCATAAGAGTTTGATTTCTGTTAAAACAATTCTTATTTTCCACTGATTTCCGAGGTTAAAGACAATTTTCTGCATGAAATGAATAAGAAACTATCCTAAAATATAATTTGTTAGGGATATTTGTAATTTAGGATCTAACGTTTTGTGTTACATGAGATAAAAGAAATCCAATTACTTTTTTTAATTTACTTTTTACTTTGTTCGCAGGGCAAAACTGAGTGGATGGACCATTTTCGATCATCTCTGGGGATTCGGCCTTTTTGATTGTCAGAAAATATCTTTTAATGGACGAATGCGTGACCAAACAGACCAAATATTATGCATCTAACTGGTGTTTTTTGCGAGTATTTTGCAGCCTGGGTTGCTTTTGTATTTTGAGGTCAAGTCTCCTTTGATTTGACTCTTCTGGCACTTTATCCCATTGGTTCTGGGAGCTCTACTGGTTATCTTATTGTTATTGATGATCTTTCTTTTGATTGGCAATAGTTGTCATTTGAAGTCTTTGTATGTTCTTTGTATGTGGGAACGTGGAGAAGAATTCAGGACTGAAGCTTTTCCATTTTACAATTCCTTTATTACAAAAAGGAAAGTGATGTTGACTTGATGTTACTCCTTTAAACAAGTGGAATATATTGTGTTTATTTTTGTTTTTCCCCCTAAAGAGTAAACAAAGCTGTTGATAAGGACAAACTGAACTAAGTGTATCTTATCTACCTGTGAACTTAACTTCTCTCTTTCACCATCAGTAAGTGCAATGTCTTGCTCTTGTCTTGATGCTACACAAGATCTTTGTAGCATATTTGAAGTTTTTTTTTTTTTATCGTCATAATCTAAAAAAAAAACTCAACCTATGTCAATTAACATTAAGCGTATTTAAAATCTTCTCCTTTACTGGTGTTGGTGCTGCTCAAAGGGAAACAAAATCTGCTGATATGAGATTAAAATAAAACACTCAGAGACTGAATGGAAGCTCAAATATGATAACCTGGAAGCTTACAACGTCAGAACCAACTGTATACAGTGAATATAACATATACAGTGAATATAACATATACAGTGAATATAACTGTGTAAAAAAAATGTAATTAACCAATTTACACAACTTTTTACTATTGATACAAGAAAGGGCTAATTAAAACATTTGATTACCAAGAAATTATTATTTTTTTACAATATTTTTGTGATTCATCACTTTAGATCAATTACACTTATTTTTTTCCCCTCCAGTCTTGATGCTTGTTTCTTTAAAATAAACTAATATCTGCATTGAATTTTCTTGTCACCCATTTTATTGTGGAACAAGTTGCTAATGAAAAACCCTTTTGAAATGTTTTTGTCCTTGATGAAATAGAAATAAACTAAGTGTATAGCAAAAAGGGCAAACATATAAAAATGAATAGATGATTAGCAGGGGTTCCGAGGAGTTATTAGTATTTAGCAATGAGACTTCTATTCTGGCCACTAAGTTTCACTATCAGATGTTTAATAATCTGGTCCGTATCAAAAGCCTAGAAATTATCATTTAAAAGGTTCTGAAGCAGCAAATCTCAGATCAATGCCACAAATTAGCATTTGTGTTTCAGTTCAATTACATTTATTTACATTGTACTAATTCACAACATGTCATCTCAAAGCACATTACAATTCAATCAAATCACACAGACAGATTCGTTTAAAGTTTTCAACCTATTGAAATCCTGCTAATGGCATAGAATCACTGACTTTGCAGGATTGGACTCTCTTGAAAAAGCATGTAGCAACAGTAGACATTTGCTTGCATTATGTAGCATTCCCTCACTCTGAGCATGCATGCAGTGACAGGTAAAATCCCTTTTACCTTGAGGAAACCTCCATCAGGAGCCTTTTATTGAGGCTGAATGGAAGTTCAACAAGACAGAAGCGAAAAGTCACATTTAAGAGCATTGTTTTTTCAATTTATTAAATGCCAGGATAATAAAAGGGAGACATTTTTAGTTTTTTGTTTAAACTTATTTTGTACTTAAACTATTTGATTACTTTGCATACTCTTAAGATTTATAGAGAATGAAACCTGAAGGTTTTATTTTCAGCTCAAACCATTAGATGAAAGCTTAACAGAATAGTATCAACCTGTCTTGCTGTTAAGGAAGGAGACGGGTTAGACAGATGAATTTGTTTCAGTGTGAAATATGCGAATCAACCACAGAAGGAGGAAACAACAACAAGAAAAAAAAAAAACCTAGACAGCAGCAAGAATGGACCAAGAAGCTTTTAGAAAATCACAATATTTTTTTATGGAAAATGTAAGGAATTTTCACTGTCTTAAAAGAGGAAAGATTTATCCTCTTTTAACTCCAAACACCAAGATTAAAATTTATTTTTTTCTCAGCTATTAATATGTTTCCAATTGTAAATAGAAGGTTTCCTTATTTAGTGAATAGTGACTTGGTGATACTTTGGTTGTAGCATTCTTTCATTAACACACGGTAAAATGCTAAGTGGAACTCGGGTAATAAATGGTTTCATAAACTAATATGATGCTGATAACTAGTGATGTCTAAGAGCTTATTTGTTTAACTGTTTTATATTTTTTGTATTCAAATATGTTTTCACATCGCATATTAATAGCCTACTTCTAATCTTGTTTCTTCCCCAGAATAAATTAAGTTGATAATGTGTTACAGAAACAGTGATGGTAACAAAATGACCTGTTAAGGAAAAGACCAAACGGAGAGGCTTAAATTCTCATGAGGTCGATTAGTAAAATGAAGAACAGTTGTCTTAAGACTACCTGTATACCAGGTGAACACTAGATGGAGTAAAAGATGAGCAATAATGTTGGAAAGTCATAGACTCTGCTACGTCTCATGCATAATACTCCTAAAATATTCAACTAAATGGTATCTAATTTACTCATAAGGGTCTTAAAACACGGTTTTTGCAGCAACTAGAACAACTTAAGACATGACTATGCAATTTTCAGTCATCCAAAATAAGCTTAAATCTGAGGCAACCAGACTTTCGCTCTTTTTTTTCTTAAAACATTTCAGCACCTATCAAGGAGTCTGTGTCAGTTCTGTTGGCTTAAACTAGAACAATCTGTAGTTGGAGAGCTGATGTTTTTAAACATCTGGAAGCCCTTCCTCCCAAGCACATTCCAAGTCAGATGCAAAATAATGACCATGCAGTCTTTTTCCCTGGTTGTTGGAGTCTACTGTTTTGTATGGGTTTTGTGTTTGGCCATTTGAATCTTGATTGTGATGTATGCTTGTGTAACCTCTTCGGAGTTTCAGGACCATGTTTTCAATGCTTGAAAGCTGAAACTGCTCTGTACACATTAAGGAAATGGGAGTCTTAATATTGAGGTCTACTGGAAAGCTAACATACAGACCAATATCTGCATCTTGACTAACTTCATCATCTGGAACACAAACCTTTTATTATTAGAACCCTGAGTTGACAATAATATAAACATGTCAGGAAGAGTTTATACAACTACACTCATGATCCTAATGGCCAAACACAAAACCCATACAAAACAACAGACTCCAACAACCCAGGAGATTACAGACTCCTGGATAGATGTCAAAACTTTTTTAGAAAAAGTTAGTGCAAGTCCGGCTGCCTTATATTTAAGCCAGCTTTGTGGTTAACTACAGAAATCTTTCTCCACAATCAATGAACAGATCCTTTTTTTTAGAACAAGAACATGTGTTTGAGGAAATTAATTAGTCAATCAATAAGCTTCCTCAATTGAAAAAAAAGTGGAATTTCACAACACTGCCTTCACATTAACATTTTTGGTAACTATGATCAGTGGAAATATTTTCAAGAAAGTCACAGATTTTCCCCAAAATTTTTTTCGAATTTTTGTTTGAAAAAGTTTGGTGCTTTACAGACTAGTATGATAATCACATAGACAGAGTCTATGCAAAGTCTCAGCTGTCAACCACTGCTTTCGTTTTCAAGTGCACAATTGTTTTCTGACACCACATTACTGAATCTCACTGAGACTTGTGAACATGCAGTTGCCTTCCTTGGTGCATCTCCACGCTCTGAGGACCTTTATTGCAACACTCGTGGAAGACACATGAAGCTGGACCATTTACGGAACATCAACTGACAAAAACATTTTTCAGAAACTCCATTCTATTCAGCAGGAGATTTTATGTTTACCTCAGCATTGAACAAGCCCAACCAGTGTGGGCAGTAAAACAGTCATCACATGCAAATCTGGAGATTCCTCACTTCCTCTTCCTGACTATATCTTCCTCCATAGCAACTCATATAAGTTTGTAGTCACTGTTTGAACAGACTAGATCCTCTGGCAACACTCTAGGACTCATTTAGCTGAATTCTCACAAAGGAATATGGCTGGTAGAGATTTTTCATCATACCTCTGCTTGTTTTTTACTTGCTTTATCTGTTGCTATGAGGCCATGCCTGCTAAAGTCTTCCAGGAGGCTTTGAACGACAGACCAGTGATTGGTAAGTTATTCTTTTTGGGATTTCTGCATGTAAATAAATCCACTGAAATTACTCTGCTATTGTAATAATTTGTAAAAAAAAAATAGTTTTTTGTTTGTTTTTGCCACACAGGTGTTTTAACTCAAATAGTCACAGATGATGTCATGAAACCTTTTGGGGAGACGTACATACCTGACTCCTATGTTAACTACATTGAGTCTGGGGGCAGCAGGGTGATGCCAATCAGGTGGGTCAAAGATTTTAGCGTTTTTAGGTTCTTGAAAATAAGAGGAAGAGCTGAAGAGAAAATAATTTCACCCCAAGATGATTTTCCTTTAGATTGTTTAACTCTGTCTTGCACTGGTTTACCCTCATCCTACTAATGGGTACTAAAGATAAACAAAAATCCCCTGCAATAATAAGAAAATGCCGAAATGCACGGATAGACAAGTGAAAAAGTACTTATAAGACCTGATTTTCCCAGATTTTGCAGCAACAAACCTTTTAAAACCTTTATCAGTTTTTTACAACAGTTTAAGGAAATATTTTTTTCCACTCCGCTTTGCACAATTGTTGGTTTCAGCCACAATTGAGGATTTTTTGAGAATTAACGGCCTATTAAAGGACAAGCCACAGCACCTAACCCCAGACTTGGACTAAGCTGCTCCAAATCATATCACTTTTAATTTTGAAGCAATCAGAAGCCAGGCTGCTGGCTTCCTTTACTCATTGTCCTGCTATATAACCTGAGTGTGGCTGATGTAAAAGTCTGAATGTTCCCCTTTGAGATTTCATACCAGAGAGCAGAATTCATGGTTCCATCGATGAGACATCCAGGCCCGGAACAAACTGAGTAGCACCACAACATCACACTACACAAACAATGTTTGCTATTATTATACTCTATCTATCAGTTGCTGTGTTAGCTTTACACAAGATGCACATCACCTCTTTGCACCCCTTTGTAATGGGTCTTTTATTAGAAATATAAACATTAAATGACTGCTTTTTTGACAGATTGACTCATTCGGATGAAGAGTATGAAAACATCTTTAAGAAGATAAATGGGTAAGTCCAACTGCATATATTAATAATCCTGCAGAAAAATATCAGCTTATAGCTGTATAAGCTTATAGCTTATAAGCTTACAGGAAAAAATGAAATCCTTATTTTCTCTTTTGTGTTCAGCTTGTTTTTCATAGGTGGAAGTGCAAATTTGAAAACCTCAGACTTTGCCAGGGTGGCAAAGATTTTTTATAAGCTGGCTCTAACGGTGTGTACAAAGCCTCAAGTTAGATTTTTTTCAATATATGAATATCCCTCATTTAATCACTGCTGCATGTGGTTTGTGCTTCAGTTTGTGTTTTAGTATTGTTTTGTTCTTCCTGTTGCTGTTTCTAGTCTTCCCTCTCAATTTGCACGTTTCTTCATTTAACTGTTCAATTTGCATCCTTGTCATGACCAGTCTGTCTTCTGTAATACTTTCTGACACTGTTGTTTAATCAGTTATTTAGTTTTCCAGCTAATTTTGATAATTTATATTAAAAGCTTGGTGGATTAAAGAGATCGTATCAATCCTTTGCATGCTTCTTAAGGCTTTGATACATATTCCTATATGTTTTTTGTGCCTCTAAGTTACTGTTTTTTTTAGTTGGTTATTTTTGTTTCCTCATTTTGCAACCCATTTGATCTCTTGGTACCGTCCTGCACCTCTAACTTGGTAAAATAAGTAACCTATCTGTGCTGTTTGGCCACAAAGTGAAAAACAGTGTTACTGGTAAATGCTTAAAAGTTATGCATTGTTCTCAATGTTTACTTTTTTTAGAGTAGGGGAAGTAAAATGAGTATGCTTGTTCCAGGCCAATGATGCTGGGGACTTCTTCCCCATCTGGGGTACGTGCATGGGCATGCAGCTGCTCACTGTCCTGGTGGCTGGTGAAAATCTGCTCTCAAATACTACAGCTGAGAACATGGCTCTGCCCCTCAACCTAACCACAGGTGAAGACCTTCTATGGTACTGTTGGAATCATTTAATAGCTTAATTTGTTGTTAAAAGTAAGGAAACATAAATTTATATAGAGGAGACTTTTGATTTAGAGTTTAGTTACATGTTTTTGGTCACACACACATGTACATTCAAGCACTTGGTGTCAGTACTGTGAATTTCAACAACGAAGGCTTGCATTTTTATTCTAGTATGGTAAATTTTAGCTACCTTCCAAACAAAGGGCCTGTTTTAAGGAAAATACTCTGTGTTCTTATAATAGCTATTTGTTACCTTTAATGAACATAAAACCATTTGCATGTATGTAATAAGGTATGTGCTGCTGTTCCACAGAGGCCCACTCTAGTAGGATGTTCCAAGCTTTTCCTATTGAGCTCATAAAGGCTTTGACAGAAGAACCTCTGACTGGCAATTTTCACAATTTTGGCCTTACAGTGCAGGTATTTCTTTCTTTTTTTTTTTTGCTTCCTCTTTTTGAGTTTTTCCACCTATAGGTATAAATGGCATTATTAAGCAGATCATATTTTATCACAGTTGTGCTTGAAAGTTTACATACCCTCCCATTGTCATGTTTTGTTTTTTTAAGTGCCGAGCCCACATGCAGAACACCAACACAGAAGAGCTTTATCAGATTAAGATGTTTATTGAGAAG
>JAUZNJ010040715.1:0-10276 GCA_034780135.1 Jordanella pulchra | reverse complement strand
TATATATATATGTACATACATATATACACAAAAACACACACATATCAACAAAACTGTTGGTTCACAAAAAATAATTCGAATAAAAAAATCTAGGAAAAAAAATGAAATTCAAAACTGCTTTTCAACTGTGCCTCAAAAGAATGATTTAAAAGAATAAACTCATGAAACAGGCGTGGACGAAAACTATGGTTCCCCTAGAACAGACTAAAAATAATGTGACCAACAGGATATGGGAAATCCAGGTGTGTCCACTAATTAGTGGGTTAATATATAAGGCTACAGGTAGTCACTGAGCTGCTGGGTGAAATGGTGTATACCACATTCAACATGGACCAGAGGAAGCAAAGCAAATAATTGTCTCAGGAGATAATAATATGAATATTTGCTGTTAGACTTGATAACTAAAACTTATCTCAGGAGTAGATTGCTTCTTAAAACCCCTGGGCTTATCAGCTTAAATTTAATGGAGAGCCACAATTAAGTCCTCACTAACATCGTATAAAGGCCATCCATAGTTTTGACTGTGTTGCATGATTTGAATCCAGCACAATGGGAACTTATAGTAGTTTGAAACATGGATCAGTTTTTACAAATTCATATATTTAATGTTGGGTCCAAAGTGCATACATTTTGACACATCCACATTTTAATGTATGCCATCTAGGAACAACAAAAAGCCTTTCAGGCATATCAGGCCAAGTATTAAAGTTATACACAAGAATCCCTCTACAAATACTAAAAAAGACAGCACTCTGTTTGCATACACATTTGATAAGCAGCCTCAGACATCTTTCTTGGGAAACCTGTAGAAAAGGCTCTTTTCTACTGATAAGCGCTATTCCTCACAGACTGTCAAACTAGCAAAGCAGTGTGAAGACAGACTCCTGTGCCCCAGGTGTGGTGTCTGCCAAACAAGGCAGCGCTCAAACAGATCAAATACGCAGTCTAAGCTGTCTCAGTGTTAACTGCAAATGCTGCTCTGATGCAGTGACAAAACATTTCGACCAAACGAAAACATTGTCGGTCCAGGGTGGCCTTGTCATGTGTTTTAATGCTTTTTGGATGAAAGTGTTAATCATGTCAGCAGCTTTATTCTTTTATTCTCTTTATATCCTGGAACTGGGGTCACACAAGGAGAAATTAGGCAATCCTCTGTAGCACTTGATAAAATAACAGTAACATCAGCTTAGTGGTTAAATGCTGTTATCAAATGCTCAGGTATCCATGTATGCTTGTCTTTCGGCATATTCAGGTTTGTCATTGTGCGTTATGTATTCTAGATCAGTGTGGTAAGTTTTCCAGGCTTTCTCTGTATCAGTCCATCTCAAAGACGAGTGAACTACCGCTAAACCTTTAAAAAAAATGGCATACCCTAAAGCATGTGCTATCCAAAAGACAAATTAAACCTGACCATTTCATTTAATTCTGGCCCATGGACTGTGTTCAAGTTGTGGTGAGAATCTGTTTCACAAGCTCTACAGAGTAACTTGATAAAAACCACAGCATCAACATTGTAAATGTAAAACATTTATAGCAAAACCCATTTCTATTTCATCTCGAATAAAGTATACATGTCTTCAGATATTGTGACTGTATCTCGTTCACTTATAACTCACTACAAAAGAGGCTTGTCTGTTATGTTCGCTGAGGGAATCTCCTCAACACATTTTTATGACTTTTATGGGGATTATCAAAGATGTACTTTATTAATCCCCATGGGGTCTTCAGCTCCGGTTCACAGGCGTTGCCCCAGTCAAGGGCAATGGAAATTTAATCTCTTATACCTACCATGCTTAAGAAAAGCATAACCCCCCAGCTTTTTACTCATGCATCACATCATCTATCCATCTGGCTTAAGAGACAGTCATTGCAAAGGATGACAAAATTCTCAATAAAATGCCACCATAAATATGTATTATTTTAAGTTATTACACAAGTTAGAATTACGGATAAGTTAAGTTTTTCTTATTTTATTTAATGATTATTAATCCTGCTAAGTTTTATTTCGTTTAAGTTGCTATGTCCTGATAGCAATTGTTTTTTTCTTTTTTGATACTGCAAAGTTTTCATTCTTCATACTATTTTAATGAAACTCCTATTAACTAAATAACTCATGGATGTACCAGATCTAAGGTTGCAAAAGCCAAAATAATAAAAAAAATACTAAGTTTGTGCACCCTCACATGCATTAGAACTTTTACTAAAATTTCAACTACAAATAACAGTTTCTGGCTACGTTTACACTGCAGACAAATGGGTCCCAAATCTGTTATTTTTTTATCCTTAGCGGGCTCAGGTAAGATTCTGTCATGATTATGAACAGGCCAAGTCAATGCAATCTGACTTTTTAAGTAGGATATGGGCCACATTCATATGTGGTTTTAAATCCAATACAGGTCAGATCTTTTGAAATGTGACTGCGGTCTGAACATCCAAGTGACCCGTATCAGAATCAAGATGTTACTCAGTACTCACAGCGCAGGAGCAAAAAAAAAAAAAAAAAAAAAAACTATTACAAAGATGGAGGATATCATAGACGGAGGTGTGCAATACAGGGACAACAAGATTACAAGGTATTTGGGCAGATACAATGATCCACAAGAGACTTGAGGGGTAACCGTAACAGGTCAGTTGACTACATCCCTGCACCCAAGCATTTCTTCTCAGACACTTCACTACCACTGCTTCTCCAAAAGCTGTAATTAACTGTTCAGTTCTCTTTCTCCTCTGTCTTCTTTTCTGCATTGTCTACTGTGTTGTCCTGCTACTTTTAATGCTTAATAGCTTTAAATCCATCCATAGACAGTGACTTCTGACACGTCTTGTTCTTTTTTTTTTTTTTTTTTTTGCACATGCGGGTCACTTCAGGGACACAATTTGAGAAGTTCATCTGAACAACTACACACACACACACACACAAAAAAAAAAAAATCAAACAAAGAAAATCAGAATAGTCGCGGCCATATTGAGTACCCACTCTGGTCACCTGCACGTACAAGAAGCCATCCTTATGTTGTGCCGTTGAGTCCAACAGTAAAAAAGGTGACCAATATATATATATATATATATGATTTTGTTTTGTTTTTACTGCTTAGTAAAAGATAATGAACATGGTCAGAAATAGCTGTCAGCGATAAGAAGGGCTGACTGGAGGCCAACTACAAGTAACCATCTTTGCAGTGTACGTCTTGTATCAGTTGAGTTTCAAAACCAGTCAGAGTGTAGGGCTATGGAACGGAGGACCCAGAACTTGAACCCGACACACTGAAAAAGGTTTAATAGTTTATTGAAAGGAATATCTGCAACAGGAACGGCATGGAGAGTCAGCCACAGCAAGCAGAACTTCTGGGGGAAGATTAGCACTGTGAGTGCCCAGTGATCAAAAACAGACCGCTTCTTCTTTGAGAACAGGAGGATGACTAACCTAAAAGAGTTTTGGAGGAAAGCCAAACTTGGCACCAGCTTCTCATCTGAGACAGGTTGATATAGGCACTAGTACAGGTGGAACTGATAAGGAATGATTGAAAATGGAGCAGGTGGAGTTGATCGGGTGATTTGACCAGAACTGGTGCCCAGAATTATGAGAGGAGAGCTAGCTTAGGCTGTTGTAAACAGGATTTAATGTGTTGTACTTTTTTCAGAAAATTTTATAATTAGATTACCCTGATTTAGACACTTTGTGAAGAATGTCCATTTTAAATTAAGATTTAAAGGTTTTTTCGCAGACATAGTTTTGTTTTGCTGTTTACATAAAGTAAGTATAAAGATTAGTAGAATGCTACTTACCTTCACTTTACATAAAATATTTTCTTGTTTTGTGGATGATATATATTTGGGTCAATAACTCAGCCATCTGTGAAATACTGATCAGCATTTGTGCTTTTAAAAGTCTTCAGACTTTCTCCAGTGAATGAGGACGTGTTGCGCATAAGATATATGTATCACTAGTGAAAGGAAAAATATGGAGGCCTGTCAGTTAAACAAAGGTGTTGGAAAAAGTCTCCAGGGACTTTGTATGGATCACATCCAATAACACAGATGTTTTTATGTGTATCATTTGAGCTCACTGGGATTTAAATGAGAATGATCCATTTTGGTCAGAGAGGAAGCACCACAGACCTATGCTAACTGTTCGTTACTCAGTATGGCGGGCATTAGGCAGAATGCTTCATGACGTCACGCTTCTAAATCCCATCATTATTTCGCTGCTGTAAATGGGCGTTACACTAACTGTCCCTCAT
This sequence comes from Jordanella pulchra, assembly GCA_034780135.1. Classification (NCBI taxonomy): domain Eukaryota; kingdom Metazoa; phylum Chordata; class Actinopteri; order Cyprinodontiformes; family Cyprinodontidae; genus Jordanella; species Jordanella pulchra. The sequence continues at coordinate 6,035 of JAUZNJ010040715.1, read as the reverse complement.
TTTTCTGACTGCTTCTTCAAAGTTCACATTTGAATTACAGATGAAATGATAAAATGTAAAAGTACTGTCCCTGTCAAAAGTTTTTCTGACACTCACCATTGGCATCAAATTCTCATATAATATATATAAGATCTATTTGGGGCTTTTTATTTCTTATTCCTTGCTGATTTTCAGGTAGGAAAGATTAATAAAACTAACAACTTCAATTAATAAATAAAGGAATTGACAATATTTAGTTTGCTTTTATCTAATCCTCAGGGATGGAATTTATCATTTAAACTGAAATACAAACATCAGTAACTAATATTTATGTTATGCGTGCATTAGTAAGTTGTAACTTGACATCTCTTTTTGTAGTTACCATCAGTCTTTTGTTATAGTTCTGACACTTTTCACAACTTTCTTAAAGATGTTGTTGAGATTAAATTTGAATGATTTTCTTGCACAGATCTAACATTTTTAATACAGTTTATTTATATTAACCCCATTTTAAAGCAAGTATTCTTCTCTCAATGCTCCTCACAAAAAAGTCAGTTGAAAGCATAGTCTGCATTTAATTTATTTTGACCTCTGGACAATGCTTACTAATAGTTTCATGCAAGCCATTTTATTTGTTCCAAAAAAGCAATTTGATTACTATATTCAGGATATCTGTCGTTCATTAATATGTTTGATCCAAACTACCACTTCTACAATATTTGAAATAGTTAAAAGATTCAAGGACAGACCAGGTACATGACCATAAAAAAGAGAGTTCTGACACACTACTGTCAGATTCAGTATTTCATAAAGTTTCAGATTACAATTTGCATTTAAAGGCTGCTAACCAAAAATCATTTATTGCTTTAAAAGAGAAAAGGACAAATAAACGGAAGATTTTAGTTTAGTCACAATGATAAGCCAAAGGGGTTCTGGTGAACATGTGTTTTTTTTGACAAGACAAAGAACTACAGCTTTGGCCAAAATGACAAGTATATCTTAATGAAAAAAGGTGAGTCTCTCAATCCTGAAAATAATGCCCCAGCTAATCATAGCGGTGTATACGTCATTTTGGTTTGTTTGACTGCCAGTGGCACTGATACATTATCCACAAGTTGTTGCATAGTTAAAAAGAAAGACTACTATGTGATTCTTCAGTTATCTTAAATAAACAGCAAGGTGGCCAAAACCTTAGACACAATTGGGGGATCCTTTGGACAAGGATTTCTACTCAATACCTGAAATCATTTTAAAGGAGATAAAAGAGATTACCATCAGGGACAAACAGAAGATGGCACTGAAAGCTCTCTCTTGTTTTCAATATTGTCTATTGTTGATTATGATCGTTTTACACTGTCCTTGGGTGAGTCACCTTAAATAAAATGTGTCATTATTTTTATTATTATTATTATTATTAGTAGAAGTAGTAATTTTATAAAGCTTGAGGATAATATACCAAAAATCTTGATAGAACTTAGCCCGAAGCTGGCTGATTGTGATTAAAATTTCAACTTAGTTGCAGACTGCTAAAGTTATAACCACATATTTTTGAAGATGTATCTATATATTTATGAGCTTATTGGTATTTTTTAGCCTTTGTGGATAGATTTTTGTTGTATCATTATAATATATGTAAGTGAGTAGTTCAAATGCACTTCCATAAAATAAGTATTCACTGCCTTGATGAGCGTATACATCTGTCTTAATCCCACTGAATGTCACCATTTCCAAGGCAACAAATAATTGAATAATAATTGAACTGAATTTATTCTTTGGCTGTACTCCAATTAAACTATTTTTTTTTTATCATTATCAATGGGAACTAATATCGCTGTCGCATCTTAACATGACTACAGGGTACATCACTCTACTGGTATCTACAGCAGACTAGACCCCAGTCAGAGTGGCTGATGTGTGCACTTTGAAGCTACATGATGACATGTCCCCAGGCCCTACTCTGTTGAAGGGGAAAAAAAGTACAATTGTTATCACATCATAAGACAACTGAATTCAAAACTGCACCCCTTATTAAAATGCAGTGCTGGCTCTAGTAGCAGACAATGGCAGCTAAATCCTCTGATGAGGAGAAATCTTCTGTCTTGCCTCCTCTCTACTGCCTTTGTACTTGTGTGTGCGCGTGTATGAGTGTATAATGCTTGGTTAGTAACTGTTTAAAATGCCTTGCATGATTTACTTTTTCCTCCCCAGTAATGGACTTGCATCAGAATCACCCTTTGTTTACAAAACTATGGACCTGTAGACAGATTAAACTCCTGTATGTCAGAAAGGTGTTCATGAAAAGGATTTGTATCTTAAATGAGTTGTAGTTTGGAGAATTTTTTCACCCTGAGGGCTTTATTGAAAAAGCTCTGCTTTAATTCATCTATTCACAGTTTGAAACCAAAGCTCTTGCATTGTCACATGGACAAATGAGCTTTTGCATTCCTGGTTTGTCTTTACTAGGAACCCATTTCATGCAAAGTGTTTCATTAGAATTTAGGACCTAACATTCTCCTCATACATTTAAATTTATATGGAGCAGCAAAGGAGAGAATATTTTAACTTTTTTCACCCCAATGTCTAAGCTGGCCTAGTATTGACATGATTCATCAAGTCAATCCTCTTTCAGTTACAGTCTTTCACAGCTGCCTACCTGCACCAGATGGGCTATGCATAATTAAGATGATAACCCACAGCAGAAATCTGAACCTGTCACCACTTTGAAAATAAGACTGACCAGCCCAGAGGCACACATATCCCAGATGCTCACAAGTTCCTCCTGTTTCGCTCTCAGACTGACTGTTGTACTAAGCAGAACTTTGTTTTTGTTTTGTTTTTCTTTTTGTATACGAAAATTGTTGAGTTAAAATATTTGTTTAAATTGTAAAATAGTTTTATTAAAAAAAAATCACATCCTTTTTTGATCTTTTCAGTTTTACTTTCGTTCTCATTTTTTCTATTTTTAAAACCCACGAATAACATTACTTAAAAGACAGGAATAGATTTTCTGACCTCTGGTTATCTTTTTAATGGGCAATTTTGGCATCCCCCCAACCCCCTAAATTAACTGTAGTTCCCCTCAGCTAGCAGCACCATGCAGGAAAGATATAAACCTGACCCGATTTAAACCAAAATTAATCTCAACTATTTAAGGTTGTATTTGTTTTAAAAAGCACAAGTCGTGGTTCCAGTAACCACTCTTCAGTGTTTTTACCTTCTGCAAACAGTATGCTTTCCTATGCATCATTCTTAAACACACCCCTTACATCGACCATTAAATATTCTGATCTGTGGGCTCCAACTAGAGGGTATCTAAACTGATCACTGGATTTGACTATTTCATTAGTCGAGTAAGGGTATGCAAGCCTCTGAGTAAACACAAAACTGCACTTGCTGCTTGAACAACCTCAAACAAGAATTCCATTTCCCTTTATTTGTGTGCTTCTGAGTTCCTCCAGTAAGTAATCAATTTATTTAAATTCTTTACAGTGTGCATACATTCAAGTCTTTCCAACAGGCTATATTTGCCTAAAATGTGAACCTGTGTTACAAACATTTGGAACTCACTGCTGTGTTCTGCCTTGGTTTGGCCATTTAATTTGTATTCTCCCCAAAGCCGATGTGTTTTACACAGGCTGTGTCTTTGGTACGACTATAATAGATCCCTGGTGTATCTTTTTCAAAAACACTGAGACGCATTTCAGGGAAATGCCATCCAAATGCACATCTCTGGTTATCTTAATGTATTCTAATTGTTACTGATACCATACAGCCAATTTCTGTCAGATCAGATTCTAGATCAGATTAGCTGTGTTTTGAGTTCTTAAGAGGCTTTCTTTTGGGAGGGCAACCAAGCAGACTGTTTTGATGCTGGTGCTGGTGACTGTTTTGATGATGGTGCTAAAACTCTTCTTATAGTCAAGGGTCATCTCTCTGTAGATCAGCATTTATTTCAGAGATGTTCAGAGTTGAACCTCCAGTTACCAATATAAGATAGTTGGAGGGTGAGAACACCACATTTAATACACATGCACACAATTTACACTTGAGGTGCTGTAACTTTAATGAATAGAATGAACTCAACAAGGAAGATTGGCTAATTGGGCCCAATTTAGACATTTCCACCTTGGACTTGTACTCACCTTTGTTGCCAACAGTTTAGACATTACTAGCTGTGTGTTAAGTATTTGAGGGGATAGCAAATTTACAGTGCTGTTTCAGCTGTGAATTTACTACATTAGTTTTGAAATTTACAAGGCTTTCCTTAGCTTTTAAGCAACTTCAGTTATGTTCAGTCAAATGCAAATACAAGGCTTTCTGTATCCTGTCCTTGTTTGCAAAGCTAAATCACTTAATCAGTTTGTGATCAAATCAGTGCTCATTTAGACATAGTGCGAAAGTTTAATAAATCACATGTTGAGAGCTTCTGCGTCTGTCTGAGTGTTTGAATCTGAAGCCTTTCCAGGATGACTTGATGAATGACTGTCAGTATTTTCAAGGATGACATCTGCATGTCCTTTTCAGAAAATACTGTTTGGGTTGTAACAGCTGTGGCGATTGCAGAAACACACTTCATAAGGCGGCTTTAAAAAGGGAATAGATATCCTTTCAAAAGCCATAAATCCTGAAACACCCACCATGACACAAACACTCATTCCCTGATCTATCCTTCACATTATTATACTTTCTTATATGTACACATAGTGCGATTACAACAAATTCAGAAATCCAGATGTTTGACTTTTTATTGCTCACAATTAATGGCAGCAACCTTTCTGTTAGGTTGTACTGCTGCCTGGCTGGACTGACACAGCCGACATGAAAGAACAGTGGGAGAGGTAGTCATTTTCACAGGTCAGCCTTTGAAGTTTTTTACCTCTGGATCATTACAGCAAGGAAACACCCTGTGGCTCTAAACGGCTCCTGTGTTTTTCTTTCCTTTTGAATTCTGTGTCCACTGTGAGGTTATTGTTATCAGACCACCATTTTTAGTTTTTTATTTGAGCCACTCGTGGTTGCCCTATGCATCAGGATATTTTCAGAACATTCCAAGTATTTCCAGCAAATCATAATCACTGAATAAATCTACTTCCACAAGAGGAACATATTACAGGAACACCGGGGGAGGACTGAAATCTGTTTGCGTGAGATTTTGGCACTACTTCCACAGCAGAAAGAAATATTGAGATAGAGAAAAAAAGAGGAATTCACTTTAGGTATATTTTACTCTACATTTGTAACCTGACCAAATCCCAAAATGTTTAAGGCTTAACAAATACTTCTAAAAGGTACTGGTCACTGTATGTAATCATTGGCTATGTTATGTTTGAACTAGAAAGTGCAGGTGATAAGAGACATCCATTTACCCCATCACATGTGAGAAAGATATTTCATGAGTATGTAAAATCTCTATACTTTACATACAGTACCTATAAATGGCTGTTTAGTTGTCAACCTGTTAGTATTTTTGATGCCACTACAAATAGTAAACAAATGAAAACAAGTGCTTAAAACCTATTTCTGGCTCCAGCACTATTTTAGGTTCTCTATACTTTTTTATTCAGCTAACATGAAATCCTCAGCATTTCAAAAAACATCTCACGTCCACACAGACAGCCTTGTCATAGCTATATGCATGTATAGGGAAGTTTGTGTGTGGGTGTGCGTTATAAATCGGGGTTTTCAGCTCTGCAGTGAAACAAAAGTACATCAATGATACTCAAACCTTCCTCTCACCCCATTGACTCCCATTTTTTTCTATACGCCACAGCTCTGCTCTCACAGATATCGCACCGCTCTCTTATTTTCTCACCCTCTGTAACCTATTCTGAGCCTCTCTCCCTTCCTTGCTTCTCTTCTCTCCTGGTGCCTTTCCTTCAGCCCATCCCTTGCAATGCTACTTACTATTCAGTTCAGGGAGGCTGCAGGCAGCATTGCTCTACCTCCCCTTACTGCTGCTGCAGGACTAGTCCTCTTTATTCCTCTCTCTCTCTCTCTCTCTCTCTCTCTCTCTCTCTCTCTCTCTCTCTCTCTCTCTCTCTCTCTCTCTCTCTCTC
>JAUZNJ010040714.1:5976-34292 GCA_034780135.1 Jordanella pulchra | reverse complement strand
GATAGATAGATAGATAGATAGATAGATAGATAGATAGATAGATAGATAGATAGATAGATAGATAGATAGATCTTTATCATAACCTTTAGCTTTTTACTCTGTCTCTACCTTTTCTCTGCGTCATTTATTTAGACTTTTTGGGTCTTATGAGAATAAATATTTATTTCCTCTTGTGAGTTGCCTCTGAGTCTCATCTTGGCTCTATGGTTATCATGCTGCCTGATTAAATGAGCTTGTATCAGCAGGTTCCCCGTTTGCCATATTTATTTTTGTTTGCTTAGGTTTTCTTCCTTAACTCAGTGTTTCCATGTGGCTTTTCTCTCCATAGGATGTCTTTTAAAGTGAGGTTTATTGATCAGGACCTACCTACTCCAAAGCACTTTCACTAAGTGCTTCTGAAGAAGTTCCATAAGTGAATTTATGTTTTAGACCTAGAGATGGCTTGAAACCTCATGACCCCCATAGCATTTTGTGGTGTGTATTTTTTTAGCAGTACAGGGTTTGCTTGTTTGTTTGTTTGTTATGCTGTCCTTGCATATGCAAAGCATGATCTTTAGAAGCTGTCATAGAGAAATGGATGTCTGGATAAAGCACATCGGTGTTTTATCTTTGCTTTTAGGTGATGTGGTTCTCTAGCTGAACTTTGACCCTGGAGGGAAAAGAATACATACTTTATTCAAAACACTATATCCTTTCAACTTTTTAACAGTTGTTTGAGGTTTAAAAATTTCTATATATTTAAATTGTATGGGGTTTTTTTGATGATAAAGAAGAAGAGACAGAATAATGTTACATGAAAAGGTAGAATTAATATAAGTTCAAGCTTGTTTTTATTTGTAATTTCAGAAAAATAAAATATTTATTTAAAAATAATAATATTTGTGTTAGTTTTCCTTGGGCACCACCCCAGCTCTCTAACTCCTACAGATGCATAAATAATATTGCTTATCATTGTTTTTTTAATCACTGTCTTTTATTGGGCTTTTTTCCATTTTTATGCGTACAGTTTATGAATACAAGGAGTGTTTATCCAACACAGACATACAATAATATACAGAAAATGAATCCCTACAAAGTAATCACATTTAGCCCACCCAGGTCACCGCCTAGTAGGTTCACTCACAACAGTCCTATCCCTGACAGACTTGGAACACATTTTAATAAATTAATGAACTCAAGGGCCCCATGTTTTAAGTCTCGAAGAAAAAAATACAACAATTAATAGCTTCTCAGAAGGCTGTTTGTAGTTAATACTGTTAATTGTAGTAAGTGAGCAAAGTTGGGAGAAAAAACAGATGATCTGACGGTTATTTTATTCCCTGCAGGATTCTGTAACATGTAAAATGCTGCATATGGTAAAGAAGACAGCTTTGGCTGTAGGGGTTGAATATAATCTCACTTTTCACTGGTCATCATTATCTCCTCGTTCACAGGATTGTGGGAAATACATTTTAAGATTCATCTGAATTCAGAAGACAAATTAACTTATCCTCTGATCAGCAGCATCTTTAGATGAAGATAATGTTCTTGAATTCATTTTAAACAAATTAGCTGAACATCCATTAATTCATTATTTAGTGATGATATTACTGAAGTATTATTAGTGTGTATTCAGAGAACAGTGCCTTATAAACATATTAATACCATCCTCTTCTGTTGCAGCTTTCATAAGGACTGTTTCTCGTGATAAACCAGTACAGCAATGCAGATGTGTAAAGTTGAATGAACAGGCAATTTGTTTTTACAGACACAAATATGGAAATTAATAGGATTTTCTTGTACTGACCAAATGTTGAGTCAATAATGAGTCAAAGCAACTGCAGATGCAATAATAAATGTTTGCTTATTCTTCTTCATTGTGGCACTTAAGCGTTCTTAGATTAGATGAACAATCTGTGGAAATCAGTTTTCAGGTCTTGCTACAAGTAGTCAATTCAGTTAAGTTCTGAACCTTGACTAGGCCTTTCTGACACATGGATCCAGCCATGTATCCATGGTTCCTTCTCCTCAGACTTAACCCTCATAAGTCCGGCAAGCTCTCACTTTCTAGACCCTTAAAGCTCTTTCGTACGCTATACATTTCTTCTTCAAAAAAAAAATGAGGTATTGAATCCGACGGTCATCTTTAAGTCTTTACTGAACTTAAAAGATAAAAAAAACAAATAGAAAGTGACAGTCAAAAGACCTTGTTACTCTCAAGGTGCCAGACTTCTACCATCATCTGTCATAAACTAATTAGTCAATAACCAGTCAAAAGGCACAATACTAGCTTAAGCACAATACTATTACAGATGCTTATCTTTTTCAAATAGCAGAGCATAAAATTACTAATTACTCACATAAACACAAAATAACATTTTGTATTAAGCTCCATATGGCTCCTACAACCCCCCTGATCCCTCTTACAGGTTTTCTTCCTGGATTGCTCTATTTAATCCCATTAACTCTGACCAGCTTCCCTGTGCCCGCTAAGGAAAAACATCCCCACCACATGATGCTGACTCCAGGATGTTTCAGCCACAAATCACATCTTGTACACAGACCCAAAAAGTCTGTTTTGGTCACACATTATCAGTGCCTGTTCTTGCATGTTTGTGTCTCCTACATGGGTTGTGGCAGAGTGTAAATAGGACTTAATCCAACTTTCTTATGTCAGTCTTCAATAAAGACTAGATTTGTTGGGCTCACAAATAATAGTTGTGCTTTGTACAGATTCTCACAGCTCAGCTGTGAAACCCTTTTGTGGTTCTTTAATTAACCGGAAGCAAATAATAGGTTTGTATTGGCTCATACTATTTAAAATGTTTGATGAATATCGAACAGCACCCCATGGGCTATCCAAAGCTTTGGCTATTGCCTGACGCACAAATCCCAGTGACAAACTCTTACACAACCTCTTCCCCAAGGTGCCTCTCTTTACTTAGCCTAAATGATACCATTGGTTTGTTTATATTTTCTAATATCAAACCTCTGAAGCCTTCACAGAACAACTCCACTGTGGAATTTTTTTAATGATGCTGCCACCTGTGGCCAAAACATAGAACTGCAGCGCAATTCTGCTTTTTCTTTTTTTTCTTCTTTTTTTTAACCTTACCTGGAGCTTCCATTGGTGTCTAATTTGAGCTGGATGCTGGTCGCTTCTAAATAAACACAAAATCCATCTTGAATATAATTCTTCTATTGTTTGCTAGGTCAGATCCATGTTTGATATCACATCAGCCGAGCAGCACAGGAACTTCCACCCCAAAGTAAATTTAGGAAAATAGGTTACAGGCTTATAGATGTGCTGAACTACTGAGGTGTCAGTCCGCTCTTCAAATGATATTTTAGTCATAAAGGGTCAAAATAAAAAGGCCATGTTAAAATGGCCTGTACTTATATAGTTCGTTTTCAAGTCAGAAGACTTGACCAAAGCGCTTTACTCTATCTTAAGTCATTCACCTATTCACAGACACACTGATGGTTGCAAGCTACACTGTAGCCACAGCTGCCCTGGGGCTCACTGACAGAAGCAAGGCTGCCGTACAGTGGCGCCACCAGGCCCTCTGCCCACCATCAGTTGGCAACGCAGGCGAAGTGTCTTGCCCAAAGAAAATAATGACACTGAAAGCTGGAGCCTGAACCGACAACCCTCTGGTTACAGGCAAAACCTCTGCATCTGACACCACTGTCGCCCCAAAAAAGGCTACTTTAAAGATATTTTTCAGTAAAAACTTACTTAATGTCTCTTTAATACTGAGACTAAAATACCTCAAGGTGCTTTCTGTTTGAAAAAAATCCAGCAAACTGTGCATTTCTTTCCGCTGCAAATGTGATCACATAACGGTCCGATACATATTCCCAATATTGACAACTGTGGCTACTATGTGACACAAAAAGCATAAAATCTGTAAAAAAGCTTAAGTGGTTTGAAGTGAAACACTGTAAAACGACGACTTTAACTGAAATAGATAAACATTTTTTTAAAAGAAGTACCTCATAAGTGGAGACATGTGGAGTTACCCTTAAACTTCACATGCTGTGTTTAAAGTCATTGGAGAACTATCGCTAAAAGCTTTAACCGGCTGTAGTGAGACGATTTTACAGATGATTGATCTCAGATTAAAGCTCCTGCTCTTAATCCAACAATGTGTTCGTTACACCCTCTAGAGTTCATCTCTCAATGCCAGTATCAACATTTCTCTCTGACACCCTTCACCACCTTGCTCTCCAGTCCCCCACCCTCCTCCTTTTACAGCAGCATTCTCCTATGTTAGTCACTGGAGAGGTGGAGGTGAAGCCTCTGCCTACTCAGCATGACTAATTGCCCATAAGTGCCCATTTCACCAGTGGAAACAAAGCATCACCAAAACCAAACAAACAGAGTGAGTCACTCTGTGCTTTGCCCTGATTAGGAATAAAGGGAAGAACACGTATTTAAGTAAAAGTGACGGCTCCTTTTCACATCTGGCAAATACATAAAAATGCTTTCAGAACTCCAAAGGCAGGATGGGCTTCTGTGATAGGATGAAATCTTGAAGCCATTTCCCCTGTTTATAGCTAATAGGGAAGAAGGAATCGTCCACTTGGGTTGAGTAATGAGTTATATTTGAGCGAGCTGAGGAAATTTACGCTCGCGATGGAAAACAACTGCCTTTACTCATGTTTGAGCTGTGCAAGTCTGTACAAAGACGTCTGTTGTGGATTATGTTGCTTCTCCTCAGGTAGCGTCAGAGAAGATGTTCTTTATAACGGATCAGCACCACAGGCACAAGTAGAAAAATGTACAAGACATAATAACACAGCATAAACTAGAAAGTCAAGATGTCAGACATCAGTTGCTCCAAAATGTCCCTTTTAGCCTTATGTAACCCCGCAGTAATTTATTTCCCTTCCAATGTTTAGCAGCCGCAACATATTGACGGTTTGGTCAGTCCCGCTCCACACTATATTAGTCACACAGCACCACAGAAGTAGGCTAAACACTTTGCCTATCTATGTGTTTATTTCACAAATATCCATGAGAAGGGAATCACATTTACCAGTCTACTGCCAACTGTTTTCTTTCCAGCCAAATTCACCCACAGCTGCTATAAAAGGCTCCTTTTGTTGCTCTGTAATGTTTCTACAACACTTATGTTAAACTATTTAACATGAGTAAATACGGCTGACTCAAAGTAATGAGTTGGTCAGGAGTTTTTTTTTTTCTTCTTCTTCTTTTGGTTTTTTTGTACATGGCAAGATTGTAATGAAACAGCTTTAACCACTTTTGGCTACACTTTAAAGATACTATCCAGCAGTGTTATTTTTTTTTTTTTTTGCCTAACTATAAACAACATAAACACAGCTGTGGAATATAAACTGACACAGCAGGATTTTACATAATAATCTAAACATGACTTAGTGTGTGTATTTACTCTGATGACATGACGTTGATCAAGCCGATTAGCTACATTTGGAAGGAGTGTTTCTGGCAGACTAACAATTGGAAGGATCCATGATCTGTTTAATCTGTAGTAGCTTCCTTACATGTTAAAAACAGAGGATCAGATTACAGTTATTGTAATTACACTACCTGGTAATGATTTTAAAATATGCAGCACTTCTCCAGAAAAATGTGATTAGAAAATCTAGACAATTTAATCAGAAACAATCGCTGATGATTATTGATTTGGGATAAAAATACTCTTTCAGCTACCAGAGGCTTGGAAACATTTTAGACAAAAATGGTTTATTAGTTGATTTTCTTAGTTTTAAAGATTTTTAAAAATCATCCTGGCATTAGTGAACTATTTTAGCTAGTATGAGGGCTGTACGGCGATGCAGTGGTTAGTTAGCACTGGTGCTTTGCAGCAAGAAGGTTTTGGGTTCAGACTGGGGTCTTTCTGCATGGAGTTTGCATGTTCTCCCTGTACATGCGTGGGTTCTCTCCAAGTACTCTTCCCACAGTCCAAAAACATAACTTTTAGGTTAATTGGCGTCTTTCAATTGTCCTTAGGTGTGTGTGTGCATGGTTGTATGTCTTTGTGTGTCTATGTGCTGCCCTGTGACAGACTGGCATCCTGTCCTGTCCTTGGTGTACCATGCCTTACGCCCGAAGTCTGCAGCCCAACCTCGATCCTGACAGACCAAGTGGGAGATAATGGATGGATAGCTGTTGTTTGTACTTTTGTTAAGAGGGTGTGATTTCAGTTTGTTTTCATCCACCATATCTGATCATTCTGTCCTCTTCACAAACCGCTTCCAGGTGCTTCATTCAAAACTACATTGCATGACGTCAATACAATGTTATCAAGAACCTCTGAATACCTTTGAATAATGAATTTAACTGGAAAGATTATGATAAAAGAGGTAAAACTGCAACAAAAATAAAAATGCGTACAATACGAATAGATTTCAGCAGAACAAAATAGCAAAAACGGATGGAAAAAAATGATTCTAGCATAAATTATATCCAATGCTAGGTTGACTGATTTATTTACAAAAGGAATATCTAAGTCTGCTAACAGAATTAAAGCTATTATTTCTTTGAAAATAATCATTTTAACAGATCTGCTTAGTTTCATTTCCTTGTTTTAAGAAAACTCACTCAGGCTTTGAAAAATAACAACTAAACATTTTCCTTTACCGACTGCTGTAGTTGTGTAGGAGTAACACCAAAAACATTATCAATAAAGAACACCTGCAGATGGGATCGAACAGATTATCTAAGAGGGAAATTTTAAAAAAATGGGAGAACAGTATTGCGTTAGATGTTTTTATCCTAAAGTGCCACCAAATCATTGCAAGATGGCCAGTATTATGCCAGTCTGCTTTGCAACCTTAAAACACAACTGTTTTTTTTCATGTGCAAATACTGATATAACTTAAAACTTTATAGATTCTTCATAGCATCTTCATCAGCAGTAGCTAAGAAGACAAAGCGGCTAAATATTCCCATAGACATAATCAAAGCTCTTCATCCTTCCAATATGTTGAAAATAGAGGAGCTTTTAATCCATCAAATGCTAGAATGCTGCTCTGGAAGTTGTATACATACTCCTTCATAGGTTATTGGAAGAGGGAATGTTATTTTTTTAAAGTGATGAAAACAGCATTTCCAATCATTAGAGATAAAACAGCATGAAACCCACTCAATTCGTTAGCTGATTAAATTAATCTGAGTAGGCTGGTGATTTCTAAATATAAGGTTGGGTATTCTTCTATTTCCCTTGAATGTTGCTAAAATTGCACTTCGTTAAGTAAATATCACGTACATTCTCAGTACACAAGCTGGACTGTTCCACTCTTAAAAACACACTTTATCCACAACTACCAAATGATAAATTGTTTTGGCAACATCTCCTCTTAGCAGATGCTTCATCCTTTATTGTCATTGTTTGGATACAACTTCTTGCTGTCATGGTAACAGGAGCAAAAAGAGTAGGGGAGACAAATGAGAGACAGAGAGAGGCCATGACCCATACTCTTCCTGTCAGTTGCTCATGATGCTCAGTAGTCTCGTGAGACAAGCAGCTTGATGGTTACTAATTTGTTTCTATTCAGAAGTAACAACCTATAATGATAAGTAGAAAACATATTAAAGCCATTAGTTGCTTCAAAGCCTCTATAATGTCTGATTTAACTCATCCTAACGTGACCAGAACCTTCAGAGCATCACGATGAAGGCCCAGACTTTTCTTTTTGTTAGACTAATGCCTCAGGCAGCACCTGGCTTATTTTCCCTCCTGTAGAGGAAGTTATTTGTGTGTGCAGATTCATTTGAAATGTCATGGCCACATGGCCTCTAGTCACACTGACTTAACATTTAGTTGATTATCTACGGATGCAATTCTCTGGCTTTGATATTTTAATGTGTAGAAGTGAGATAATATAGATTAAGAGGAATGAATTTGGATTAAAGCTTTTTTTTTCTAGCCCGACTGCGTGGTAAGCAGGGCTGCCTTTCTATCAAGTTAAAGAGCAAAGAAATTACAAATGTCAGATTAAAGATGAACCTTCTGGGTTAGTTGTAATGTATTAGCAATTGAGCCTGTGCTGGAACTGATCACACTCCTCCTCATACAGATGAAAGGAAAGCAAAATGTATAAAGTATTGAGCCGCTGATCTGTCTTTGCTCGGTGACAAACATCCAGATTGCATCAGGCCATGTTGTTTTTTATTCCTCTGCCTCGTCCTTGGCTTCCTCTGCCGTTTCCACATGACAGCACTGAAAGCCTCACTGCTTTTTCTCTCCCTCGCACCTCTCGCGTAGCTGTTGCCAAAGCAGCCACACAGAGAAAGGAGGACGGTCTTCTGCAGAGGAGTATTGATTCGCAATAAGGCCTATAGCTGCACAGGCAGGTGAAGGAGGAGAGTAAGTTCTCGTTTCCCAGCAAAGATTTAAGTGTTTAGAGCATCACATTGAAAGCAATTCATACATAAGACCATCCATTTCACTCCTGAGGAGTGTGCTCATCCGTAAAAAATACACATCTGCCCACAGAGGCTCAGAGGCATGTTTGTATAGGGTTATTTGGTCCATAACTAAGCCGGGGCTAAATGGAAGCCTTAAAGGAACCAATACTGCCGTGATGCACAATGAGGTTTATTGACTGTAGCGTAAATGGATAATTAAACCCGAAAACGTCATATTGTGTATAAGTGGTGAAGCAAATCCTGTTGATCTATGTTCAGATTGAACTGCAGCCAGTTTTGTTGTTTACACTGAAATATTCTTTCATTTAACTTTATTGGTAACACCTGTTTACCACTTAAAGCAAAAATTATTTACCCAGGCAGCCTCATAAAAATCTTAAAAATGTCCCAAGTTCAAAAGTGTTGGTGTCTTTGTGTCCATAGTAACTGACAACATGCTAAAAACACTTTATTACTCATTTCAGCTAGTTTACGAGTCTCATTCACCAGGCCGCACCAAACAGGCTTCATAAATACACAGATTGGTTGGGAGATTGGGTACGTTCAGAAGAGGAAGTTACAAACAAGCAAGGTTCTAATAAAGAGCAATTATTGTTGTTGTGGAGCTGAATGAAAGCTCTGTTTCTTTAACTCTGAACCCTCTGAAGCCTCTGCAGATGGCCGCTCACACTGAACCTCGTTCTGCTGGAGGTTTCTTCCTGTTAAAAGGAAGGTTTTCCTCTCCACTGTTGCTACATGCATGCTTGGTGTGAGGGATTGCTGTTGAATCAATGAGCTGGTTTTCTTTAGATAAAAAAAACTTTTAACTAAACTGAATGTGTGATTTGATTGAATTGTCTTTGTAAAGTGCCTTGAGATGACATGTGTTGTGAAATGGCGCTAAAGAAATAAACTGAATTGAATTGAATTCATTGAGGCACAGTTTCCCTCTGTATGAAGGCAGTACAAGTAACAGATCAGATTAGCTTTTCTTCAGCTTAAGCTTTAAAATCAGATTAAGTTTTCCATTCAACACACCTTCACCTAGAAAAGGTTGCTATCAATGTACAGAGGTCCTATATAGGCTCTGCTGATGTTCCCTTCTTATGAAACACTTAAAGATGCTTTTTTTGTGAAAGGACATGGTGAGGTCAGCCTGCTCTGGCTCACCAAACCAGGTAGTCACAGGCCCGCTGACTTTGCGAGTTGAAAGAATGAGTTTGCAATATTTGGAAAATGGTTTCAGCCTGCAGAAAACACCATTTCCGAATTTCAAGCGTTTGCTCAACAGATAACGGTATCACTACAACGAGTTTGTCTTTTATTGTCGTCTTGAAAAGAATGCTATAGAGAGACTTTGAATGTGTATGTTTGTGTCCTGCTTGCCTCAATCTTACAGCCATCTGTGATTTATAAATTAGATTAGAACCAGATTGATGAGGTGAAAGTTTTGTGAAAGAGGCTGCAAGTTTTTTAATCTCCAGTCTTTTCACACATCATGATTCAGTTCCAGTTTTTGCCAGAACAGTCCTTCCCTCCACAGAGTATGTTGATATTTAGGCTTCATAATCCTCAGCTAGAAAATGCATCAAAGTTGCTGTGATTTGCTAACTAGTCAACCTGAACTAATGCATGAGTAGTCGTAGCTTCGGTTGTTAATTCACCCCAGTTATTATAACGCGGATTAAAGACAAAGGCTTTCTCTCTGTTTGCTTCCAGTCGTTGACTTTATAGAAATCCATCTTGCTGACCGACCGTGTGAACACAGTAAAACTCGCTTTTAGCAGGAAGAAACCTCCAGCCAAAGCTGCCAACGACTGGGGAAGCTTCAGAAGAAACACAAAAAATACATACATAGATGATGTAAGCCAGGAGTACTTTGATGTGAAAGAAAAAATAAAGAATTAGTGGCTGTTTAGTAGCTTCTTCTTTGAGATGAGCAGAGTTAAACATGTAAGCTCTGAGCCTGTTGTAAAAATCCTTGAGATGGAAAACAAAGAACGTACACTGCAAGCAGCAATTGCCTCTTTAATGGCTTTGGCCAGGAGAGGAACAGTGTCCAACATTAAAAGACAGGGTAAATTGAAACATTTATTGAGGCAGGAACATGAAGTTATAGGCAGTAATAACTCAGTTATGGCCGCCTTAATTTAAAAGTCACAGCAAAACAGAAGTGCCTGGCCAGCTGCAACTGGTCTTATTGTACCTTGATACGTAGCTTCCTGTATTACTTTAAACTATTTTGGGAAAAACCAGATGTTAATAAATGGCTTTGATTAAAAAAAGGGGAAACCTTGTCAAGGTGTTAGCTGGTAGAAGAGTTTTTTAACCACAGAGAGACAAGTGGAGCTTCTCCAAGAGGAGGAATCCATCAGTCTAAAAGCAACATAAAAAGACAAATTTACAGGTAAAACCAACGCCTTTAGCTAAGATTATGATCTTTATGTTTTGAAGAGAATTTCACTATAAAGTATAGGAGTGACAGCATCATTCTGTGGGGGTTTATCACAACACTACTCAAAATAGATAGAATCATGCAGAATAAACACTGTTTTAAGGAATTGAATAAAAAGCCACAGCTTGGGCAGGAAGGGGTCTTCTGAATAGTTGATTCAGGTCTCAGACTTTACTCAGTTGGACCAGTATTGTAAGAAGAAGAAGACTAAAATCCAAGCAGACTAATGTGGAGAATTCGTGGAGAAAACCCAAAGTATTTGCTCCAAGTCATGGAGCTCAAAAGGCAGTTCTAACAACTACAGAGGATAATTGGGTAAACCTCTGCATTGATTGAAGAATGTAAACATGAGTTGTCTCTCTTTTAACAGTGAACATCTTAATATAAGTGGTGTCTGTTTTATGGAGCCTTATATTTTCATTCTGGTTCAAGAACCTTTCCAACTCCATTTGTAAAGCAAAAGGTGTTTCTGCTTTGCTTTTATTTTCTACAGCTCGCACCTTATTGAAATCCTGTCAGAACTGCAGAGTCTTTGCACTCTTGAAGGGGATTTCTTTTTTTTTTTTAAACCGCACCCTAGCAGGGAATTCTTTTCACAAACCTCAAATCTCTTGTGTTTATCTTTGTTTTAAAACGGTCTGTCTGCAGGATTATGTCATATTCAAAAAGCATCCCTTTTCTCAATAAGTTATGTGTCCCGATCCTGATGTCAGATCTCCTTCTTCCACATTTAGCAGCACATTTTTACAAATATTTCTGTTGCTTTTACCTGCCTTCTCACCCTCCGACATGAGGTCGGGTGGAAAAATCAGTGTTTTCTCCTGAGGTCAGAGGCTGTTAACCATAAAGCATCATCCTCAGACATACTGACAGCAGCTCAAAGCAGAAAGGCTGATAGATGACAGTTCCCATAGGGAGGCAGGGGAAAGTGGTTCAGCATAGCAATTTTTGGAGGGTTAACTCCCTCAGATGCTTCAAAAAAGTTACTTTAAACTTGAAAGTGTTGAGCGAATGAGAGGGATTTGGAGGGTGAAATAACCCTTCCTCGCTTGTGATTACTCCCTTTTTTCTCAACCACATTCTGGTTTATGTGGGTTTAATGTAAACTTATAACCTTCCTAACTGGAATTCAACATGTTTTCCAGGAGCTCTTAAATCTGAGCACAAACTGTGATTCCAACGTGAAGCGAGATTTTATGTTGGTCCAGGGAAACGGATAATAGACGTTTGTTTTCCCATGGGCTCGGCGGCCGTCAAAGACAATGTTTGTTCCTTTTGAGATCATTTTTCACTCTTCCCTTGTGTCAGGACTAAACGTCTCCTCCGTGGATTCACATCATTAGCCTCCAGCTGTCCAAATGTGCGCAGCAACACCTTTAACGCAGCCTGTTCCAGAAAATAAGAGAGTCTGAGGTTGGGAGCTGAGGTACAAGATGAATAACGATGTTTCACTCTCACCGCTTCAGCCCTGACTCACTGCTTTCACAGTCTCTTCCAGCAATGTTTAGAGAGAGAGAGAGAGAGAGAGAGAGAGAGAGAGAGAGAGACAACATCCCTACCTGACAGGATTCAGAAGTAGTAAGTCAGCTTTGACAGGAAATGAAATTCATCTAATTTCCATAGTTTGAAGAGAAACGAGGAGAATTCCTCTTAGAACTGAAGATGTTATGTCGCATTTCATTTTCTCATTGTTTTTCCTCTCGACTCCCACTCACTCTATCAATCCTGAGATACACTACGACACAGGGTGCTTTAATAGACAACTTATCCCATCAGGAGATGTATTCATCATGGTTATATATACTCCCACAGACGCACACTGGCTCTGTCAACACATGCTTCCCAGTAAATTAAAAACGCACGTTTAGTTTAATGTAAGCCATGTTTCCTTTCTCTGTCTACTTTCAGAACTTTATAGCCTCAGAAGGCATAAAAGACCTTATCCTGATTTATAACTCCTTCTGACAGACATGATTCGTCTACATTTGCCAAGGTTCAGTCAGCAGTAGTCTGCAGGCTGAAAGATAAACTGACAGCGCTGATAGTTGGTGGTTTATATCAGATTTGACCGCAGAAGAGAAATTTCTTTTATTTCCTGAACGCCTATAAGTCTCACTGACATGTTTAAAAAGGGATGAAGAATTTAGATAAACATTTGCTTATTATTCTACATCGAGCAGGGAGACAAATTCATGTTATAGCCGCTTCACACAAGGCAATCACTGCAAAGGAAAGCTGTTCAAAAGCCCTTTTTTCCGTATAATGTCTTGCTGTATACAGAGCCTCCAATTGTATAAGCATAGTAAGTTCCCAAAACAATACTTCTAATGTACTCGTCCATTAATCAGACAGAGCTGCTATGCTACTGGTAAATATCTCAACAGTTTCTCATAATGTGAGATCAATTCTTTAAAGTATTGGTTTTATTTTGCAGTAATTCAAATGGACCTGACTTTTGGCATCATGCAAACTTGGATGGATTTTGAACTGACATTTATACTAATTTTTGTACTCACAACCATTCACATTAAGTTACCAATTAATTCAAAGTTCAGACTAGAAGCTTGCTGGTGACACAATGGTTCCTACCTCCAGTCCTGCATGAATAACTTCTGCTATTTAACTCATAAATAGCTGCTGAATGTAAATATGGCAATGATTTAATAAAGACCCGGGCGTTTTATGAAATACTCATTGGTTTTACTCTCAACCACAGTCAGATTCAATTATGTGGAGTTTGGTATAAAAAACTGATGTAATTTGAAGGTTGATCTAACACTGTAAGCATAAAATGATATGATGTTCTGGATATTGGAGCTGTTTGAATGGGTAAGCTCCTCTCAGACCAGCCTTTACCTCCAGAATTATTCATCCAGCATCTTGTTACATTTACTGACAGAAATACAGCAAGAACTGAAGTAAAGGGCATCATTTTGCTCCATAAAATATATAAAAAGTAGGTTTACAGACTATCTGACTGAACTTCTGGTGACTGTGAACTTAGACAAATTCACATACATACAGAATCTGAAACTACAGCCAAAAAATACACCAAAATATATCTCACCTGAAGTAAAATATTAACTGCAGAGGTGCATTAGCCAGCAAACTGGAAAATTTTAACCCGAGCAGTATTACTCTGAAATGCTACTTATTTTAGCCCATGGAGTTCTCTCCTTATCTCTGGTGTCATCCTAACTAAACTGAAATTCAAATAACTCAGGCTTCCTGTATCTGTATCTGGTCACTGGTTTTGTTTCTGATGTTCAAAAAGACAAACTTTACTTCTCTCAGCTATTGGTGTCAAAGGTTTAGAATAATGTTTCTTGTGCTTTAGTTTTTTTGGTAAAATATCATTTAATTCTACTCAAGTTTATGCTATTATTCCTCAATTTTTAAATCATGAAAGGAAGGCATCAAACACTATGATGTGTTTAATTTCATTTAAGAGTAAAAACATATGTCTACTCTATCATTTAACTTGAGTAAAACCATTTTAAAGAAAAAGATTTTTAATGAAGTATATCCTTAGTCTAGGATTTCTTTATATTTCTAACAAAATCTTAACATTCCCTTTAATGTAGCATTTCTGTAAGAAAAAAAGAAAAATCTGTAGACACAACAAGGACCAAACAGTAAAGTTTTACTAAAGGTTGTTTCCTCACTTGCTTTTCTTTTATGAGCACACATTGGGAGCAGCTGTAATGCCGACATAAGTGGAAAATGGTCATATTTTTTTTGTCTCAGCATTTGAGTGGAGGGGTTATTGAGGGAAACAGCCTTTAAAGAAAGAGCCCCCCCCCCCTCCTTCAGGATGTCTGACATGTTTCTGCTGGGCCACAGTCCGCTGGCTGGCGCAGAGCACATGCTTGTGGTGGGCTGTTTGTCTGCGCAAAGCTGGCATGGCCTTCCCCATTCCCCCTGCATCTGTTCTCCATTAGAGGAGCCGAGAGTATAAAGCAGGGAGCTGACAGGGGCTGGAAGTTAGTCTAGTTCCTGCCTGGCTGGATCATGGGGTTTAGTGTCTGGCTGTGTGTGCTGTGCCTTCAGGCGAGCCTGCTGTCGCACGCCCTGGACTGCTCAGAGGGAAGCCAGGAAGAGCTGTGTGCTGCCGGACAGACCGCAGACAGACAGGTAAGTGACGCACTTTAATGGATCTGATAGTTAGGGAAGGGCAAAGTGTTCATCATGTGTCAGTCACCGTCTCTGCTGCTCAGACACTGCGAAGGTAAGTGCTGCCAATACCAGTCTATTAAGATGTTGTTTGCAGAAAAGACATAATAACTAACCTGAGGTCAAATAAGACAGAGAAAAAAGCTGTGTTATAGGGATAACTTACACCTTTGATCTTATCCCAATGAGGTTTTTCAAGATAGTATTAATCTATCCTTTAAAAATGTTAAAAGGCAACATAAATAACTGTACATATCAATATATTTTTGCTTCTTCTTTGCTTACAAAAAAACTGTCTAGCAAATATTTAAAGCATTGTTTCTTTTAAATGACTGAATTTTCTCACCATTAAATCCTTAATAGATTGATTTATCAAATTATATTTGAAGAGTTGAATATATTCATGGGTTAAATGTCGACACAGATGTTTGTTTTTATTTACGTTTCTCTCAGACATTATGTGGTCAGTGTTTACACAGGAGCTCAGCCAGACCAAACCAGTAACTCTGTAGGTTGTTACTTCTTCCACTTCAACTTGAGAAAAAAAATCATCTTCAAGATGGTAGGAGACGTTTAAAGTCTAACCCTGACCTGTGGAGACGTATAATCTTATTTTTTACACGTCTCATTGTAATGTTTTTTACAGTCACAGTGCCACCAAAAATACATACCATACTCTGGAAAAAAAGTCATCCTCTCTTCTGCTTTTGGGCTTTTCATGTGGCTGCCAGCTGTTAGACTTTAAACTGGTGGTTAGCTTTTTTTTTTCTATTTCTTACGGATGTCCTCGTGTTTTGTCCAGCGTAATCAGCCTCATCTGGACAAAAGATCCAACAGCTGCAAAGAAAAGGGAGTCCCATCCTAGAGAGTTTCTGCAGCAGTTATTTGTGATGTAATTACACCATGCAGACGATTATAAGCTTCAGTTGTGGTGAAGCCTAACTTATACCAGCAGCAGCATCTTTTTCGCAGGCTGTGTTTACAGCGTTTGGCTTAGTTTTCTTGAGTTTTGCCCAATCCTTTCAGAATAATGTGTGCTTTGAGATGAGAGCTGCATATTAAATGGGGAATTTATGGGACTCACCAAAAAAGACAGGAGTCAGACACATGGACTAAGCCAAATTAGGATGAGAAAGATCAACATGCCAACTTCAAAGACAGACATAAATTACTGCTTATTAAATTGAATGTGATTTTAGGTATAAAATTATACACTAAGAATAAATATTGACTCTAACTATATTTTTCTTTCTCAGCATGATGACATAAGACAGCCGAGAGGGCTTCACCTACCTGAGCAGCTGGTATGTGTAAACCCAGACAATGAAACTTTATATTTTGTCACTTCACAGCATTTGTGAATCAAACTTAGACCTTTGTAAAAGGAAAAAAAAAGGTGGTACTGGAATGTATGAGAGTTGTTGATGATTTCTTGCATCTTTGATCTTTGGAGATTATGCAGGATTAAGGTGATCTCAGGGCTGTATTTCCAAAGTTAAAGCTCAAATAAAGAAAATGAGCGTACTTCTTGGTTAAAGGTTGAGTGCTAACTTCTCTTAGAATCAAAATCAGAATAAGGTTTATTGCCATTGTTAGTGAAGGAGTTCACAAACTAGGAATTTTTCTCGGTACAGAGATTCGGGTACCGTATGCAGCCATATGAGGGCGCTCCGATCCGATTCCCCTTCGGAAACAAGAATACATCAGGAAAGGGGTTGCAGGAAGAGGGGAAAAAAGGCCCAGTGCCACGTCCCCTACAGGGGACGTAACAATGATTCAAAAAAACACCTCCGTACACTGAAGCACAGTTACAGTCAAATCACAACAAGGACACATAGCGAGGGAGGGATGGGGGGGTTGGATAGAGGGGGAAAGGTAACAGCGAGGCAGTGAGTCCGAGGAATGCATGAAATCTGTCAAATCTAGCAATACAAGCTAATGAATAGTTCACACATGGACAACTTTCAAAGGTTTCTGTCATAAACAGACATGATGGACACCAATTTAATGGCCTCTAGTAACAAAACACTTAAATTTTCATTCTTAATCCTTTTTTTTAATTATTATTATTATTATTTTTTGCTCTCTATACCTCCTTTCTTCAGGCCTCCAGTATGCATTACCTTTTAGTGTTGCTCCAATGATTGCCTCATAAACTCCAGTATCAGCCAGTAGATAAGAGTCATTCAGTCGATCCGAATGCTATCTGGGAATGGCTGAGAATGTTGCACACCTTGCTACTTCTGCACCATTTGCTGCAGAAAAGTGAAACGTTTCAGTTATTTAAACCGCAAACAAAATGTTTGGTTGTAAATTACTGGAGTCTTACCAGTTTATAAGTTTTATTTACTTTTTGCAGTCTCAATACTAATCACTCTTTGACCAACATTTTTTCAAAAGTAAGTTGTCTTTGCACCTTTAGACTTTAATTAACTTTACAAACTTTCTCACATGAAATGGTCAAAAAAGAGAACACATGCTTCTATGTTTCTTTGACATTAAAAGTTACTTTTTAAGTTTCAAATACAGGAAAAGCAGAACAGTCTTCATTAGTGTCACAAAATAAAAAAGATCAAAGTTGTTTTTTTCATCTAATCAAAATGATGATCTGAGCCAATGATAATTCGCTTTCTTATTCCTCACAAAAGCAGCAGAGTTTTGTTAATAACTTATAACTTCAAACGATTGCAGTCATTAGAATAGAGAATGATGGAAAAGATGTAAATTGAATCCAAATTATTGAGGAAATTCTTACAACTAACAAAGAGTCACACCTATTGTTTCTAACAGAGACTGACCGTAAATCAGAAAACTGTTCAGATCAATAGCAATGATTTACCCTGAGCAAATCCATACAGTAAACAGAGGCACAAACATTATTAATTCTGCTCAATTCTACCCTTCATGCTGAAGGTTGCATTCAAGTGAGAGGAAATTAATTAAATATAGTGAGCAACAGGGTAAGGAAAGTGCTCCAAAGGCAGCGGCTGCAGCCAGAGATGCACTCAGACATTGTTGTTTCCCCGCTGTGGCTTGTGGTTGTGACTGTCTCAACCCTTCTAGGATTTGTTCAGACGTAAGAGGCAGCTGGAGCGGAGGGGCCCCACCCACGTGAGTCACCCCAGCATACCAGGAGCCGTCACTGTTAAGGGCTTCCCTAACACTCTCATCCAGGTAAACCGCTCCTCAGAGTCACCCAGGAATCAAGTCAAGACCAAATCAGGAGGGGGGGCAGGTTATAGTCATCATTGATCATGAGTCGGTGCTCACTGAAAGAAATGCTTAGGTGAAATAAATTGTGTACTTCCAAAGAAATGAATGTGAACAGATCTGTCTGAGCTTTAAACTAATTTGATGCTTCAACATGTTTTCATTTGTTTTCAGCCATCAGACGCTACCATTGCTTGGAGAATTGTCAACAAGAAACCATTACTGAAAAAAAGCCAAAAATGATTCAGTTTTAACTTTCTTTCACTTGGTTCCGTCTTAAACCTGTGAAAAGAAGGTGATTTAACCAAACACTATCCTTAACAAACCACTAAAACGGTAAAACATAGTGGTGGCAGCATTGTGCAGAATGGATGCTTTTCTTAAACAGGAATAAGAGAGTTGGTCGGAGATGTGAAATTTCAGAAAAAGACTCGTCTTCCAGCAGGAAAACAACACCAAACACACTTAAATAGCTCCAGTCTAATAATATCCATGTGTTAGAAGAGCCCAAAGGCTGGACCTAAATCCACTTAAAGAGTAGCTGAGTGAGGGTCAGACTTTTTCAAAGAAGAAGGAGCCAAACATTACATCTTTGCATGTGCAAAACTGGTAGTTGTAGCAGCAATGAAATGTGGTTCTACAAAGCATTACATGAGGCAGGGTGATTATGAATGCATGCTATCATTTCCACATTTCATTTGTACAAATGTATTTGATCATTATCCACTACTGTGAGCAACTCTGCCACATCAAATCCCCCAAAACTACGATTCATGTGGCTATAGCAAGACAAATTTACACAAATGTAAGGCATATGGATAGGCTTTTGCAGGGCCTCTATAATAAGAAGGGGTTTGTATGAGAAGCCTTGCAATGTGTGCGTAGGTGTGTGCATTAATGTCTATATAATCCCTGTGTCAATGTTTCTCAGGCTGATAGGTCGAGGAGACACTTGAATCCAACTGCGATTAAGAAGAAGAGCAGGCGTAAACACCGCACAGGCTCCTTCTCCCTCCTTAGCAACGACAAGACAGCCAACCCCCTACAGGTGAGTTTCCATGGCAAACCCAGAGGCAGCTGAGAAACAGCTGGCCTTTAGAGACCTGATGTGATAAGGCTGCATTACTCTATTTGACTGGATGGGCTCAGTGTTCCCATCTGAGGAGTTTGTTTTCGTCGTACTCAGCAGGACGGCTCTCCGAATGGAACAAGAAATGTCTTCAAAAGCTGATATCCTCAAATAAACTGACATGATTGAAAATAAATAAAGCAGATGCTTGTATGGGAACTTTCAGGTCACCAGAGTGAGGAGACAAGTGAAGCTCGATCCACCCAAGAGGGGGAAGTCAGGTCGTTCTGGAGCGTTCTCGGTCCTGGTGAGTCATCCTGTTAATGCGTCTCACCACCGGAGTGTAATATCTGATCAGTGTTTAAATGACAGCTCCCTGTGCTCTGCAGGGGGATCCTCAGGTTGACGGACAGGGCGACAGGCCTGAAGGGAGCATGTAAGACGTCAAAGCGCTGCAGGATGAGAATAATAATGATGAGAAAGGACATGCACAGTACGGCTAAATAGGAAACTTAAAACATGGTAACAGAGGAAGGCTGTAGAAATCTAACTTTCATATTAAAAACCTAACTGTTTTTATTTAGTGTTTCATCGGGTAGTTTTTAAGTATTATATTATCAGAAAACTGGCTTATATTAATCGGAGCTACTCTATGGTACGTTCAGTTTTACTCTGTCTGCATGTTATCATAAGAGATCTTGTGTTAGTATTTACTTTTCCATTGTGCTGTAACCAACTTAATCGCATATAAATGTTTGGAGTATATTTTTGCACAATTATATCAGGTTTCAATAAAACTTTAATAGAGTTATAATTAACATGTTTTTTAATAATTAAACATTTTCTACACTTTTATGAAGTCTCTCTATTCCATAATGAGATACGTTTGTATTTTACTTGCCTTGCAGGATCCTGTACCTGTTATAGATATAGTCTGTAACTGGCACTGGTGGCACCTGGAAGGGCGCTGCAGGAGCTTACAAAACAGCTACTAATCCAGTTAAATTACTGCAACCAACGACAAAAAACTTCCATGTAACAGAGAGAGAGGAGGGGGGGAAATCTAAATCAAGCCCAGACCATCTGTTGCAGGGGCTGGAGTACTTAAAAAAATCTAGTGCCAATTGGATTATTTTTGGCCAAAAATGAAAAGGCAGTTCAGACTGGATATAGAAAGATTAGTTTCAGCTTTGCACTGGGAACAAGGATGGGAAAATGTTTGCATAAAATGAGATCTTTGTGGACTACTATGATGTTTGGTCCGTGTGGAAAAAAGCTCCCGTGTGTTACTGTAATGATTGATGGATATCAGAACTCAGCAGAAGCCTGTTTTATTTCCTTGGCAAACAGAACCGTCTATCCAAAACTAACTCAAAAACTTTTTTTTTTTTAAATACCTTGTTAAATAAAAAGTCTGTGTTCTTTACTGCCCAGTTTTTCAGTGTCTCTACGAGCTTCCCAAACTTTCATTCATTCTTCAAAATAAATGAAGTTACCCATCCAATCCATTCCAACTGGATCTTTTATCCAAAATGTCAGATTTTCAATAGAATTCTGGTCCGACGTTGATCAGGTCATTTCAATGCATGGATATGAACGGCCATTACTCTGCTGGAAGGTAAACCTCTTTCCACTCTCAGGCTTTTTCTCTAGACGTTTTTTCTTCAAATATTACCCTGTATTTAATTCCACACAGTTTCCAAACAACTTTTACCTTCTCCCAGCATCTTCGCAGGCTGATGGTTCCACTACTGTGCTTCACTTTAGTGTTTATGTGTTCAAACCATTAGATGTTTTTTTTTATCTGATCCGATCACCTCATTTAGCTCATGTTAATCCCATTAACAGACACAGCCACCTGAGCAGTGGATCTTTGCAGCTCCTCACCAGATACCACAGGCCTCTTCCCTGCTTTGCTAATTATTTATCTTCTTGTCCAGTCAGGTAGTTTAGGTTTATAGCTATGTGTTGATAGTTTCTTTTTACTCCCTTTGGATGATGGACTGAATAGAGCTCCATGAAATTTTAGAAGCAAAGGATGTTGTTTTATACCAATGTAGTACTTATTCAAATGTTGCCGCAGCTACGTAGATCTCAGACTGATCCAGTCTTTGGTCTATATAAAAGTTCAAAAGCCATGAATGTATTTGGAAGAGGCTGCAAGTGAGCTAAAAGGGTCATTGAAGTAATCAGGGAGACTGATTCACGCCTTATTTTCTGATTAAAGCCTTTACCCCAGGTGACGTAAGACGAGTAGTGCTCATGATCCCATTTTCATGCTTTTTTCAGGCACAGAGAGAATCACAACAAAAAATGCTATTTATAAACCTGGCATTTTCCCCCAAAGCACATAATTGGAGCTAAACATGCTTCAGCAGCTTGCTCTGGGAGAAAACAGACAAGCATAAAGCCCTGATGTTGTCACTCAGTCATCATGCAGCCTGAATTAGCAAGATGGGATCAGTCTCAGTCGTCCTGTCGAAGATCCATCATGGGAAAGAAGATCTGATTTCTACGAATTACTGATGGAAATAAAAAGAAATACCTAATTAGGAGAACAAGAGAGAAGCACTCACACAGTTATAACAAAAGCCATCAGGGTTTTCCTTCACTGCGTTTATGAGCAGCTATTTGAAGCCCCAGGTAAAAAAAAAAAAAAAAAGAGATCAAAAAAGGCAATTTAATTTTTAAAAGACAATGTAAAATAGATTTGAATAGTAAATATTTATTTCTGTAAATTTGCGAATGTAAGTGTGAGTCTGAAAAGGACAGCAAGTGTGGCCCATAGCAAGAGGGAACGCTTGTTGCTGTGTTTCTGTCCATGTGGTGTTGTAATGGTGTGCATGCGGCTTTGTTCCCCTTCCGTTTTTGGCTCAAGTCCCCCTCGAAAGCAAAAGTGATCATAGTGACGACCAACCAAATAATCTGGAAGCTATTAATCTAAAAGTCTGTGGTAGGATGTGATCCAAGCAGGGTGGTATCTCAGACTTTCCCATAAAAAGCTCAGTCAGGTTCAGTATAGTTAGTGGCTTTTACAGTCAATTTCCCCAAGCTCTTGAAAACCGCGCTATAAGTGATAGCTTCACTCTGACCCAGATCATCTCATCCTGAACAACATGCAATGTGGGAAAAACACAGTGATAAACAAGTTTGACGAGCAAAGCACAAATAGGCTGGATCCTTTGACAATTACCCAGTTTTTAACACTTGGATTCAGTCTTTCATCTTTCATTTTTACAGCACAAATAGTCATAAATGTTTAAAATAAGACATAGTCTTATCAAAGGTTAGCGGTGGTTTAGTATCGACCAAATAATGAGCAAGACTGTTTCGTGCAGGGAGACAAAGCCAAGGATTTCATGAAATAATAAGGTGAGGAAAGTTATCTGCAGCTCTAGTATTTCTCTTATTGTTCACAGTTACATGATTTATTTGCTACAAATTCCTAAATAAAATAAAATTCCTAATTTAATAAAGAAATATTTCATGAATCCAGGTATGGATGGATGGATGGATGGATGGATGGATGGATGGATGGATGGATGGATGGATGGATGGATGGATGGATGGATGGATGAGGGTTTTGTCACTAACCTTGATTCTTTCATGGTGAAATAAACCATTAACTTCATCTTGATGAAGTCTGTATTTCCTGCACATCATATCAACACATCTTTTATGTATTTCATTAGTTTGTTTTTTTTATGCAGAACGTTTTCCCCAACTTCTGTTAGCATCTATAGCTGATAGCAGCTAGCCATGTCAAGTTAAAATGTTCATCACAGATGAAGCTGTGTTGAATGTTATAGGTTCAGTTTTTGGAAGGTAGCAAAAGCAGTAAATGATTAACATTTACCAGCTTTGGCTTATAATTACCTTTGGCTTCTCAAAATAACCTCTAAGGAACTTCCTTTCAGGGAATAAATTAATACCAATATCTTCCAGTTTCTTGTTGTTGTTTTATTATTAGCTATATGTTGTAGCTATCTTACTTCATATTTAGTAAGTAAACAGGCCATTCCAAAATCTCCTCAGAGCATTACCAATGAAAGCACTGCAAGTACCTCTAGTAGTACCGATACTACAGACTGAGAAGCTTAGCTTTAAATAAGGTGAAATAGGTTTATATTATATTTTTGTATGGTGGGCAGTACACCTCTGTGACCACTGCCAAGATCTCTCCATCCTGGCAATGATTCAACACACACTTGAATATTTAAAGACAAAAAGGTTAAATATTTCCACTTTTTTGGTGCTAAATCCTTGGTCCCCATTAAATCTGTAATACTGTAGACTCAAGTCAATACATGTTGTCTTTTACAATCTGACCTAAGCTTGAAAAACAAATTTTGACATTCAATGATAATACATTTTGTATTATAAAATAGTAAAGATTAATAAAGTCAACATGAAACAATCATTTAATTAATTTAGGCTTAATTAGGAATGTATGAACATGTCAGGTATTCAGGACATTAGAGCCAGGGTCACATGTTGATTTCTTTACCAAATTTAAACATAAATTGTTTTTTTTTATTTTAAAGCAAAGTTCTGGCTTCATTTGAGAAAAAAACGTCACACTTAACACAATAAGCTATACAGAGAATTATAACCACAAACTCACAATAAAATAATCGGTTTGATAAAATTAAAATAAATAGATGGATAAGATGAAAAATGTTTGCTAATACAAACAGAAGACACTAAAATGAGAGAATTATTTAGTATTATGTTTAGGAAACACAATCATTTAGACAAGCAACAAAACATTGGAGACATACAATGCATGATTAAATAACTTATAGAATAACTTAAAATCATGTAAAGATTAATATCTATATTTAATAGTTGTAAAAATATAAGTATATAAAATAATAGTAAAAACAACATTCTCCTAACATGTAACAACACTTGCTGTTATTATTAACTATATTAGCAGATTTAAAAAAAAAAGAAATCATACATATATAAATGATCTGACACAGCGAAGGAAAATGAGAAAAATGTTCACCTCTAAATGTATTAGGTCTCATTCTAGGTACCAGAAGAACTCTTCCGGTAAAAAGTACCATAGGAGCAAATCAAAGTTGTAAAATGGTCAGGTCAATATTTCAAGAACATTCTTATTCTTGTGTTTGTGTTTGACAACTTACTGCAGTACTTTAAATTTGAGATTCAACAGGTTTTCACTTTGATTAGCAATAAAGATGGTACAAAAATACCATGTAGATACATTACAGGCGGAAAAAAAAGTTACAAAAACTTGAGGCTAAATGAATGACATTTAACCAAATGTGTTTTACTGCATGCAGCTGAGTTTAACTAGTTTAACAGAGAAAATAAACTGAAAGAAACAAGCATCTTACTGTCTTTTTTTCATCACAGTTAAAAAAAGCCTCTTTGTTGTACAGCATTGCTATACTTTAGCAGCAGAAACAACTGTGTAATAAAACAAAGTAATGAAGGCACATTTAGGTTAGTTTTTATATTTAAATAAAAATCTGTAACATGTCGTCTTCATCAGGCAAACTGCACTGTAAAGTTGTCACCCCACATCAGAGCAGTAAAAGTTTGGTCTGAAAGAAATGAAAATGACTCAGTGTATTAACCCCACTATGCATGCTGGCTTAATTTATCCGCCTATAAAACCTTAAATAAAACACAGATTAGCTTGTTAGATTTAGTCTAAAGTGGAATTTCAGTGTGAATAAAAACTGAGATGAGGTATTTGCAGCTCAGTATTCCTGGAGTGTTTCTCTGCTGCGGCTGACCTAGGACTGTAGCCTCTCTTTCAGGCTGAATCTGACTCCTTGTAGACATCTCCTGCCACTTCCCATCAGATCAGACACGGGGCGTTGGCCTTCTCCCCTCTGGTTGTGTCACTCTGAGCGGCCCTCTGAAGTCTGTTTTTCAAAACTTCCTCTCTCAGTGGTCCCACTCTGTCACATCACCCGACTATGACACAGAAATATTAAACTGCATGCACCGTGTGTGAAATTTACCTGAAAATACAGATAATTCTGTAAACAAAGGTCATGAAGTAATAAAATAATCCATCTAAAGCATAAACTGTAAGTAAAAGGCAAAAGTGAAAACAAAAGACATCATTTAAAACCATTTATAATGTATATTTTGAAGTATCACTACAGTTGGTTCCACACTAAGTAGCCATGAAAAAAGCTTCAAAAAAGCAGGAAACTCAAGTAGTTTGGATTTCTGAGAATGATAAATGATAGGGAGCAGTTTAATATACGACTGGGGCAAAGTATTGAAAGTTTTTTTTTAATAGAGCCAAGGCAGTTATTCTAATATAAAAAAACATGATGTTGTCTACTGGCCTTCATCATTGTTCCACCTGCAGCAGTTTGAATGAGCCAAAGTTTTCCTGAGGAACCATCCAGAAAACATTCAACAACAATGATCAACCTTGGGGTAAGAACATAAGAAATAAAGTAACTGTTCAGCATTATTCTAAGACAAAATGCTTCAAATGTTTGTAATAATTTGCAAAGGAGGTCAAATGTGGCTGTATTTAACGTGGAATGAAGGCCAGAGCTTGGTCAAAGGTCAAAGGTCTAACATTCCTTAAAACTGTACTTATTCTTAATGCCGTATCCTTTACAGAAACTGAAGAAAAAAGGTATGTTCATATAATTTTTAAAGGTTAGAAATAATAATTTCTCCTCAATGTACCTTCCAGGCACCTGATATCCATTAGTGGCAAATATTAGGAGACTTTACAAAAGAGTAAAGCTTCCTCATCAGCGTGTGGAAGTTCAAGTGATTTCTGATTAGGAGGATACCAACAGGGACAAGATAAAAAAGTATCATCCTAAACACTGAACCATGGGGAACACCAAGCATTGGTTATTTACATTATGTTCACCCAAAAAAAGATCAGTTCGATTCAAAACTGCTTTATTATTCCAAAAAGGAAATCAAATGTTGGAGTAACTCATTAGAGTGGGTTTTAATCCGTTGTTGTAGGTGTTGATAGCTGCAGGCAGGAAGGATCTTCTGTAGCGGTTTGTTTTGCACCGGATTTGGAGAAGCCTCTGACTGAAGACGCTGATGCTCAGTGTCCATAATCATCTATACTTTATGAAGAAGGACTCTTAGCGAAATCCTCTCCAGAGGTTCTAGAGGAGTTCCTAGAACTTCTTGATCAGTTGTTGTTTTGGATATGTTTGGTTGCAACTTTAAAACACATGCAGAAATCATGCTAACTTATTATGTATACATTTATGGACCACTCTGCATCATGTCCTAATGTTTTATATGCTTCAGAAAGAGAGTGAGCTGAAATACTTGTTTTTTTTATAAAACCAAGCAAAATTCTCTCTAGACCAGAGATTTTATTTTTAGAGGAATCTATCTATTTCATTTTATTCATTTTCTTCTGAACCTACATCATCATCATTACATCTATCTCCCTATCCTCCTATAATAAAATGGCAGCTTCTATGTCAGTAATCCACAAGGTTCGTCTTGGCTTTGACAATATCTAGACAGATATGTGATGGAGGATCATTGTGCTAAGATGAGCAGGATTTGGTCAGTTTTTTCTCTCTATTTCTATGTCACTCTCCTTGAAGATTGATGCCTGCTGAATGAAACCTGCTAGCTACTGTGCCTTGCATACTCCATGAAAGCAGAGAAAACTGCTCAGTTCAGCTTTCTGCTTCTATATGCCGAACTGTAGAATAACTCCCATTCACAACCTGCATATATCTGATAAAGGATAGAAAAACGCAGCAGGTTTGCTGCATAAACCTGAGCCATGGGTGAAGAGAAGAAGTGTTCCTTCATCCTCCTTTCCCTTCAGATTGATACAAAGGTCGTTGAAGCTTTGAAGTGGACAGAGCTGTCAGAGGAGAGAAGCTGAGAGGAACATGCAGGGATCTGGGCAAGCAGGAGATGAATTGTAATCAGAGTGCAGGCATAAAAGACCTTCAAACTGGTACACATTAGGTCATTGTCTTTAAGTAACCACTTCAGTGAACCTCAAGCAGAGATGTAGCTCTAACATGTGGTTGGGAAAAGTAGCTGTTTTGTCCGTTTTGAGTCAGCCTTGCACGCATAACCCATTTAAAGAAAGCAACCAAAGCAGCACAAAATGACTTCAGATTATAGAGGATGATTAAGTCTGATGATGGAGACACAGAATAAAGATTGGAATCACACGTGGCTTTTCATCCCCTTATCTCTCAGGCTGAGTAACATCCCTATCTCTGTTATCAGGCAAAGAGTTTGCACAATAACTGCATTGGCAATAAATGTCAGTCTGAATCACAGAATCACAGATAAAGAACAAAACACCCGTCCTGTGTGGACAAGGTGAGGAAGCTGCAGCACGAGAACGGAAAGAAGAAAAATCATTCACAAGGTGATTAATGTCCCCACAGCTCAAAAACTCTCCAAAGTTCAGCTTCTCGATCAAGAGGTTGAGGAGGACCAGTCGGGGCAGAAACACATTAACGTTTCATTTTCTGATCCTAAATCTCTCCCTGAAACCGACTGTGGTCTCAACTTTGAATTTCATTTCAGAGTCATAAATAGATGTTTCAGAGCAGGCTGGCACTTTGGCGGTCCTGAGAGGACAATAAATCATTTGGTCATACATACTGCAGTGGTGCCAGTCCCTCTGGATCAAAGAGCTCTCTGCATTTCTGCACCATTCGGTTGCTCAAGGATGAAGCTCAAAATTAGACTTTAGCATTCATACCACAGATGGGGTCAGGAGCCTTGCAAACATATTCGTACTCCCTGCACATTTTGACACATTGCAAACACAAACTTCACTGTTTCTTTTGATCTTTAATGAGGCCAAACAACACAAAGCAGTGCACTATTGCAAAGTGAAAGGAATATGAAAGATATAATAACTCTGATAACGTTTTTTCATACTGCTCTGCTCGTATTCTGCTTAGGTCAGGGATAAAGTCAGAGGGAAGTTTAATGAAGGATTAGGTTATGAGAGAATGCTTTAAGCTTTGAACTCAGCACTGTTTACTCCATCATCTGAAAACTAC
>JAUZNJ010040713.1:0-10276 GCA_034780135.1 Jordanella pulchra | reverse complement strand
ATATATATATGTCTGTGTGTGCGTTCCATTTTTAAACTTTGTATTTGGATGAAGAATGTCGTGCCTGTGTAATTTTGTCCTTAGAGAAAAGAACACTTAAAGGTGATCTGGTTCATAAATGATCATGCCCGGTCTGCTTTGCTGCACCTGAGTGCAGTTTGTTCTAATGGTTTCCCCCAGATAGACAATGTCCATGAAAAGTTTGCATTGCATTACGGGAAGTTCCTGGAGCAGTCACCCCCCCGCAGGGTTTCACTCAGGTGTGGTATCGCTCATATGCCATTAGGCTCATTAACAGGGTCATTCTGAAGATTAGAAAGGTGGACCTCAGCAAGGAGGAATTTCATTGTAGCTGCAGGCGCAAAAATGCAGACATTAAGTTAGTTAGACTGGCTATAAGACCAGCAGAGTTTAAAGGAGAATGATCGCTGTTTTGGACAACAGAACTTTGATGTAGACTATTTACATAATATGTACATATATGCATATATGTATATAGATATTATTTGCCAGTCATTCTACCAGACTGAGGTGCAGGTCAAAGGTTGAATTGGTGCCTTTCATGGGCCGCAACACTTTTATGACCTTGTCTATATTGTCACAATAGCAAACACCATAAGAAGTTCGGCCCTGATGAAACCCTACTTTATTACTAACACTTGCATGAAGAACTGGGAATACGTACTGAGAGGTTCTGCAGTCGGCCTCCTACCTGTCCAGGGGGGGGGGCCTTTGACCTAGAAGACTTATTTTTTCCTGACCTGAAGTTGCCATTCCTCACAAAAACCATCTTATCTGAGCCAAACCCTTTATGGACCATCACCTCGTAATCCGCTCCTTTACTGCCTTCGCTTTGTGCTGCTGTCAAGGGTAAGGTAATCAGCTTATCATGGAAATATGATTTATAAAACCTGCATATATAAGGACATCTTGATGATTCAGAATGACTTAAGATCTTAAAAATAAAAAAATAGGATGTCTCCAAAAATGCAGCGGAATCAGTGACAGAAGCGTATGCATGGTGGTCTTGATGGAGTAGGGCTTTTTCTTTTCTTTATGTTTTCAGCATATTCTGGCCTTTTAGTTGAACCAGTAGATGAATGGTTGGAGAGCTTGTAGAAGGGGAATGTTTTTGCCTCAGTACTTTCTTGCCTTATCTCAAATCATATCCCAGTACTCAAGGCATGTGACATTGGGCAATGGGGCAATAAAGCAAAGCAGTTCTTTATGAGACCGACTGTGAAACTTGAGCTCCTCCAATTGTGGCTGCAGAGGTTTCTGCACTCCAAAAAGAAACCATTATAATCTTCAAATCAAGAATAATTGGATCATGAACAACAACAAAAAAAAAAACAAATAACACTTTCTAACATCATACAATTTAATTGGCCAAGTATAATTTGATTAATCTTGCTTAGTTTGCTTTGGTTAAATTAGTTTTTAAACATTTACTGTAATTTATTAATAACAATTCAGATTATTTTGGCATGTGGGGCCTGTGAACGTAATTTTGATACCTGTTTAAAATTTTATGTGACAGAATATCTTCTTAGTTTAGGTTTAATTAGCTTCTCTTCTGGTTTGGTTCACTTTGATTCATATTAAAATCATGTTTTAGGTAATTAAGTTTTTGTCAGGGTAGCAGGTGTTAAATTGGACTTTGACCATATTTTCTTATTTCCACATTAATTTCAGCAGTGAACCATCTTATCTTTACTAACATCTCTTGATCTACTCAGCTTAGCTAACTTTGGTTCATCAGTAGTAATTAGTTATATTTGTTGTACATAAGTTGAAATGATCTCAGTTTAGTTCATAAATATTTTAAATGACCATTTTTTTCATTTAGTTTATCTAATTTGTTTTTATAAATAGATTTTCACATCCTCACCAAAGTAATGCAAAAAAAAAAAAAAGACATGTTCAGAGACGGAGGACATTTGAAGTTGTTCTAAAATACATACAAAGTGGTTCCCTCCGCTGCTGATAAGACAGCAATAATTGAAGGTGAACTGGAGCAAATTCTGGCTTGCAACAAAGAGGCACAGGTCAGCGAGTTAAGTGATGGGGTTTAGATTGCTCTGACAGAGTTTTAAAGCCGTTATAAAAGGGACTTTTATGTGATTGCAGTTGGGTTTGTTGGCCCTGACTCAAGGTTTGTGGACAGCTTGGTCGATGAAGATCAGGAAGGTTGAGGGGGTGAGGAAGTCACTCAGGTAGGGGATGCGGATCCATGTGGTGGGACTGTTCAGTCACCATGTCTCAATCTCCAAACTAACCCTGCTTGACTGGCCGTGGGTAACAGCTAATGGCGCTCAATTACAGTTCCTCTGTCCTCCAAAAAGCAGCCAGTGTGGCCTGAACTATTAGGATGAGTCTTCCTCTCAACTGGATGGCAACAACTTTAATGTTTATAGTGGGATTTGAGCAATAACTTTGGCAAGATAAGTTTCTTTTTTTTTTATTTGAGTTGAAGGTTTAAAGAGATGAAGTTGAATCTTGGGAACTTGAATGGAGGGATGAGAAGAAAAAAAAGTAAAAGGAGAGATTGAGAGGTGGAAAGGTCAACCTGATGTTTCAGCGGGATGCCAGAGAGGAACATTTTTTCCATCAGGATGCCTCATGTGGTCAGGGTTAATGTGGTGTTCTTGGGACAGAGATGTGCGGATGAATTAATTTTAGGGATGAGCAGAGGAGCGTGGAGACGGCAGGCCAGAGTCCACAAGAGGTCCGGTGGTGGTTGGGGGGGGGACTTAAAGCACTTTTTTGTACCAGTCTTCTTAGTTTTATTCAACTTTAATAGAAATCCTGATGAAACTAATATTTTTTTGTTGTTGTTTTGTTGACTCTGTCTGTTTCCCATATTGATTATAAACCACACACAAAACCCTCATCAATAAAAAAACATGGAATCTAATTTATAAACGCTAAATAAGAAACTGTTAGCATTTTGAAATTTAATTTATTTTTAATTACCCTGGTTACAATTTTAATTCTCCATTTTGACTTATTGATGAGAGAGTTTTTTCTTTTTACCTACTTCAATAGTTTGCACTCATACTATTAAGGCTGTAGAACAGGTAAAGAACAACTGAAATTATGCAACAACTGATATTATTTTCTGACTATGTCAATAACTGACCTATAATTACCCATAAATATTATGAAATGATTTAAAGAAACATTTTTATTTTCCTTATCTGTCAAATACGGTATTAGTGGTATGAGTTTCATGTCTTTGGAAACCAAACATTAAAATGATTTAACATCAGACATTATTATTATTATTATTATTAATAACAACACTAATAACAAATAATAATAATAACAATAACAATAATAATAATAATTATTAGTATTATTATCATCAATAATAATGATAATAATTAATAATAATCTCATTGTTATAATTTCAGTGTCTTTTCAATTATTCAAAGTTAAAACAAAATGATGCAAGCTTTTATTTTGTAATAATAATGATGACAACAATAGTGCAGCTTTGAATGAGGAATATTAAATCATTAAGAAAATATACACAACATGTTTACTGAAGCATAAACAAAGCTTTATCTTCCAGACTCAGACTTGGTCCTGCTGGGTTAGCATTAAAGCTTTTCACTGTCTGATGTGTCTGCAAATATGACAGATAGATGGCTGGAAATTACCCCCAAAGGCTTCATTTGTAACCAAATTAAAGCTCAGAGATGCCTTTCTTTTAGTCCTTCACCTATTTGTTAATACTATCACAAGGTTAAGTTATGATGGAGGTAAACAGAGTAACATGCATGTCTAAAATCCACCTAATAGTCACACTGTTCTACGAATGCTGACTCTACAATGTGTCTTTACAAACAGCATTCATTTGGACATATGGAGTAAACAGAAAGATGGCATCATTTTCATCTAATCTTAGTGTTGGCCTAGTTAGAGAGCAGAGTTTGCTGCTGAGGCTGAAAGATCCCTGGTTCACACTGGGATCCAAACCAAGACCCTTAGTCGGTACGATTGCAATGGCAGATAGGGGGGATTATTCTAGTTTTCCTCCTACTTATCAATCGAGATGATGACCCATCATAAATGTTTCTGTAGTTATATGTTAGAAACAACCCAAAAATCCGTCTTCTTCTTAACAACGACGGTGGGCAGAAAACAAACATGTTGACTGCCCACCATCTTTGGTGTGGACAGCTGTGGTGGAGGAAACAGGGGCTCGATTTAGAATATTTTCTGCATTTATATTTTTTTCTGCTTTAGTGTGGTGTTTAAAATGAAGTCAAGGCAATCACAGAAAGACAAGAAGTTATAAAAGAAACTGGATTTATAAACTACAAATCTAGATATATTTGTTCTTTATGGAGGCTGTGGGATAGTGAGAGAGAGCAAAACTTTCAGGACAACAACAAAGTTTTTCTCTTTTATCCTTTTTAATCCTTCTGCCTTTTTAGGATCAAAAGTAAGATGTAGCCTCAATGGAACATACTTTGGACGATGCTAGTAAATGGTAGCAGAATAAACGGATCTCTATTCATTAAAAAATGTAAAGAATAAAGGCCTTTTTGACAGCAGTTGTTCTCTCTCCCAGCAACATGCTGCAATTTCTCTAACTGTGATCTTTAGATATCAAAATTCAGACACAAATATCAGACTGATGGATTTGTTTTTTTGATGTGTTTTATGCTACTGACAGTTTTTGTGGACCCGTTCAAAAGTTTAAAGCAATCATAATGAGTTGATTTTACTGATTCTTTAAACCTTTCATTCCACATAAATTATTTCCTCAGTATGTCGTCTCAGATTTCAGATCTACTTCAGTGAAATTTTTTCTTAAATTTAACTAACTCTAAAACAGTTTTTCTTTTCCTTTTTCTTAATTTCCTAAATTATTTTCTTCCCTTATAAATGCTGCAAAAACATCCACGTTGTAATTTGTTCCTGACATGTAGTTATTTTATTAATAGCTGGACTGTTTTTGCTAATTATTTAATGTTTTTAAGGCCGAGAAAAACCACACAATCATTTGTTTTCATACTGATTTTGTGTTTGAACCTTTGGACCTTCACAGTCACATTTTGCATCTTCAGTTTAGTAATCCACCGGACATAAAAATATTTCTCATGACATTAAATCTGCCAGAAAGGAGTCATATCCTCTGTCTTAGCAAAGAAGGAAACTGTTAAAGCTTTGAGTAATCACAGGGTAACAAGACCGAAAGCTATGGTTGACTGACTGAGAAGTTTATGCTCTTTACTCATGAAATAATAGATAACTTGGGTTTCACATAATGTGGCACGGATCCAGAATCTTAATTGTTCAAAAGCTAACTTAAACAAGCAGAGTGGATTCAGAGGAGCTCCTGAGAAGCCCTCTGATGTCAAAGTTTATGTTTACAGTAAAAACAGGTTATTCACTCATGGAAACACCAGAGTTTATCATTAAAATGTGACAGCTGTGACTGCAGAGGCAGATAGGATGAGTGTATCTCTGTGGGACGAGAGGTGGTTGGTAATTCTCAGGCTTAATCGAATAAAAAAAAAGAAAAAAAGATGACTTTAATGCTGAACGACTGAATCGGTAGTTTTAGCTCTTCGTTTCTGCTTCGCTTTGCATGAGATGCGCCGCTCTCCTGACAAAGATCCCATTTAGCTCCCTCAGAGCGCAGCCACGCCAACATCGATCTGTATATGAGGTAAAAGGAAATGTGCTGATTCCCCTCTCGCTTTGGTTACACATTAACTGTTAACAAAAAAGAAATAAAGAGAGCTTATAGACTTGGACAGATAACCTGCTACTGCGAGTGACAGACAAGGCAAATAAATTGCTGACAGAAAAAATAATCTTGACACTAAAGGTCATTGTTGCTACTGTCACATTTTTTCGCTGTAGCTTTTTTTTTTATGGCGGATACAAGCATCTATGGGTGACCCACTGTAGAACAGAGAAAAGGTTTCACCTGTAAAGGTTTTATTATCCATCATAAGGAGGTGAAGATACAGGCATAATAGCCTTATAACTGCACACTGATGCAGACTTTGATTGATTCTCTCGTCAAGTGTATGAGAATATCATAAAAGATATTTCACCAAGAATAAACTCCATGTTCCACAGTAACTTGTTACACTCTACTAGTTGTAATGGATATGAAGCTTTTCTTTGTCAATCATCAGTGGATTAAAAGTATGTTTTTATTTAGTGCTTTTTTTTTCATCCAACAATACAGACAAAGATGCTGTTAAGTCCAAATTAATGCTCTAAAAGATTTCATTCTTCTGTTTTACTGGACAGGATCTGCATCCTTAAAGGCCTTTTTTTAGTTTAGTACCAACTCAGCTACTTTTTTCACCTGCCTGGATGCAATTTCAATGGTATATCTTTGTGCTGAAAATACAAAATCATCAAACTGCTGGTCACTGATGCTTTGCTGAGGGGAATCTTTGGCTTCTCATATTGTACAGCATAAATATAATAATAACTCTTTTCCTCAGCCATTAACTCTCTGTACCATAAGTTTTGGCTTCCCTCTCCTGTAATTATCCAGAATGTGTTTTTCAGAGGTGGGAAGTAACTAGTTACATGTACTCACTTACTTTTAGGAGTAGTTTTACTGTTCTGTACTTCTTACTTTTACTTGAGTGATATTCTTGACAATTATTTCTACTGCTGGAGTGAAATCTCTGACTACTCTGTCATCTGTGAGTAATTTGAACTATTCCAAGATCAGGTAAACATACAGGAAACAGTAGATATTATCAGAGGAAGTTCTTTACCCTGTCTTAACATGTGTAAAACTGTTTTTTTGAAAGCATATCTTCCAGATGGATTTGTTACACTATATATTCATGACATTTATTTGTGTTCTTTATGCATTTGAGTCTTTAAAATACCATATTTTGCACAGAAGTTCTCTTTGTCTGCATCATTTCTAAACATTAAACCAGGTGTTAGTATCCAACAATTACTCAGTACTATAGTAGCCATTTTACCAAATACTTTTTTACTCTCACTTGAGTTCAGATGATCTTGGATGACTACATTTTACGTTTACTTCAGTAAAAAAAATGTTGAGGTAGTGCTACTCTTGAGTCCAAATATTGAGTACTCTACCTGTGTTTTCTCGCTCCCTCCCTTTGGCTCGCTATGTGTTTGACTAACAGCTGTATTTTTTGCAGTGGGTCTTCCACTGGGACACCCTATGGGATGGTGAGAAACCAAGTGGGGGGTCGTGAGAAGGTTTTCACAATCATTGTTGTGTGATCACTGAGCTATAAGGAGGGCCAAACTATATCCTTAAAAACATAAATATTACATTATAAAAATAAATGTACCATCATATACAGTAAGTTAATGTTATGGAAGCCTCAGTGTTTGAAATTGAAATAAAATCCATGCTCACTCTGTGCACACATATTATAAAAAAAGTTTAGTAAAATGTGACAATTAATTTTTTTTATCCCAATAAATTTTAAAATGCACAATCAGATATATAAATGTCACAACAAATACGTAAAAAAACATTTGAAATGATTAAATGCCATTTTAAAAATAAGTTTATTTAAAAATGAATTCAAATTTCCATCATGTATAAATAAAAGTAGAGTAATAAAAATGAAGTGAATCAGTATTTTGTCGCGTTGATATTTTTTAGGGATCACAGGCGAAAATGTTTGGGAACACCGGCGCTAGAGGAGCTTCACAAGTCCTCATCCACTTTTTGTTACTCTTTACAGTCACTGCATTTTATCGGAAATATCGTTTATTACTTGAAATGTTAGATTAAGTAAAAAATAACCATTCAAGAAATGACTCAAAAGTAAAAAGTATTTTTTAAAAATGTTACTCAAGTACTAACTAATCTACCTGCTACCCATGATCATAACATCTGATTTAATATTTTAATAAATGATAACATATAAAGTTATATGCAAGTTCTAGTATTTCAAAGACTGACAAATAAAGGAATATATAACAAACAATAATTACATAATTTAAAAAAAGGTTCTGGTGAAATAAACTGTTTTTGAAATATTTTTTTGGTTATTAAAGTTTTCAAATGAATACTTACAGTTTGTAAGATGTAGTTAGAATGCCTTAAGTTACTTCCAGTAAGGAGTAAGTTGTATTTGTCCACGTCTTTTAACCTCCAAAAGTCAAAACCTTCTAATCAGCAGATAGACGAGACCTTAAACATCTAAATTACATTTTTCTGCATTTTAGAGACTCCAGTTTTCTAGGAGACTCCTAGTTACTACTAGTTAGTAACTAGTTACTAGTAGTAACTAGTTGCTACTCTCCTCTGCTCCCTTTTGGATTGGGAGCAGAGGAGGATAGTAACTAGTTACAATTACTCAGTTACATTTACTTGAATAACTTAAACAAAATTGCTTCTCGGAGTAGTTTTACCGCATTGTACTTTTAACTTTTACTTGTGTAAAAGTATTTTAAAGTATCACTACTTTTACTTAAGTAACTTCAGAGTAACTGCTTGTTTTGAACAAATACATCCCATTGAGACACATTTTCTTCTTTTTTTTTAAACTGAAGGCTTATTGGTTAAACGTTATTTTCCATCTGCTGAGTCTGTGGTGTCATTTGGAGTGCGTGTTATAATACAGTAAACAGTAAACTGTAATTTGGCTCCATTACTTTCCTGTTTACTCATTGCGCACATAAGCAATATCGTATCTCCAGTAACTAAATAAAATGTCTAACAAATGGAGCGAAAACAAAGGGAAACAGAAATAAAATATAATGAATCTTTTATACAACCAGAGTGAGATACTGGTGCACAGAATTAAATCGGGTGACACTAAAATTTTTCCACTAGAGGAGTTCTGGATCGAGCATATTAAAAGATGAAAATGTTGTTTCATCTTAAATGCAAAATGTTTATTTATTTATTGTTTATAGTTTTGTTATAATTACTGTTCTAAGGCATCTTTTAGAGTCTCTATACTCCAATTAATGATTAACTGAATGTTAAATTAGTCAGTGAGTATTTGGGTAATTGATTAATCCTGATTAATTCGATTAATTGTTTCAGCCTTTAAGTCATAGAAGTTGAATGGGACCCTTTAAGGTTTTTCTCGATCAAATTCCAGAATTACATCATATTGAGATGCTGTGGCTCAACTTTAACCAATAAATTCAAGTTTAAAAAACCTTCTCTATGGGCTGATGTAAAAGACTCATCTTTAGTTATTATCTTGATACCAGATGTGGCTGCTGAGGCTGGTAAAACACTTTAATACTTAATGTTTGATTTTGCTATTTTTTTTTAAATGTTTTCGATCTTCTGTCAACTTATTCATTTGTCTTCCATATTGATGTAACACAATCTGCAAAATAGACCTTAGCCAAATCCTTTCCTTTTCTCCCCTTTTCCATCCTTAACAGAAATATTTTCCTGAACAAGCTTCATTCACTGTCATATTCTGTTGCACAAGTTTGCTAAGAAAACAAGAGACAGACGCGGACGTTTGACAGAATGTCTCCCAGATATGTATATTCACTGCATTAGATGATTTATAACCTTTTCTTCTTTCTGTCAGACATTCATTTGAAGTGAATATTTCCTGTTTTCTGTCGGTTAAGGCTACTAAATGATTTATCTTTGGTAAATGCAAGATTTTTTATTCAATTCATATATTTTAATTCCTTAACTCAAATCGCATCCAAGCTTTAACTCCTGACTAACATCTTGAGGTCTTTCTTCCACATGTCCATATAATGTACATTTCTCATAGTGTCACAACTTTTGTGACGTGCAGCAGAGCCTCTTGCATAGACTGCATGCTGCGGCCCCTGTACCTCACAGTTAGAGTGATTTCAGGCTTGAAAGCTTCCTCCTTGTTCCTCCAAATCTATAATGAAGAATGAATCTTCTTGGAGTCAGAGAGAAAAATGCAGCTAACTTCCTGAATGGTATAATGGCACATTCTCATGCCGTTTATAGCGTAGTACAGTACTTTACTGTCCAAGCAGATGAACACGACACCTTTAGGTCTATAGAGGTACGGCCCAACTATGTACCAGACGTACAGTTTACATATTTTATTTTAATATTTCTGGTATTTAGAAAATCTGCAGTAGATAATTTAGTTTAATCACCTGACTAACCTTAAAACAGGGTAAGAATTTCTCTTATTGCTCACTGTGAAAGAGAGAAAAAACATTATGTGTT
This sequence comes from Jordanella pulchra, assembly GCA_034780135.1. Taxonomy (NCBI): domain Eukaryota; kingdom Metazoa; phylum Chordata; class Actinopteri; order Cyprinodontiformes; family Cyprinodontidae; genus Jordanella; species Jordanella pulchra. The sequence goes on along the minus strand of JAUZNJ010040713.1, from coordinate 99 downwards.
TGCTTTCATTTGTTAAAGTGGAACTACAAACAAAACTGAAAAAGTGTAATTTTGTATAAGAATATTGTTACATCTCACAAAAACATTGATATAACATTT